>JAECUM010093929.1:0-79611 GCA_016617855.1 Megalonaias nervosa | reverse complement strand
CAGACATGTAGCATGATGTCCCACCCAGTCACATTATCCTGACACCAGGCCGACCAGTCCTAACACTAACCTCTTAATGCTGAGTGCCAAGCGAGGCAGCTGTTAGTACCATTTTTCTAAGTCTTTGGTATGACTCGGCCAGGGATCAAACCCACGACCTCCCGCATCCGAGGCAGACGCTCTAACCACTACACCACCGAAGCAGTCGTTTTGTTATGTGTAATGGATCCCTAACTTATTGATATTTGGCATTATTTGGTACATTGTACAAAATTGGCAAATACTTAAGACTTTGGAAGAAACAGATTTTACTTGACTCCAAAATAAGAAGAGAATTCATTTTCTGCTGCTGTGTACTCATGAATGACAAGTCAGTGTAACATGCTTCATCAATTTTCTACTGCAGTGTACTTGTAAACTGTGAGTCAGTGTAACATGCTTCATTATTTTTCTACTTCAGTGTACTTGTGAGATTTGAGATTGTGTAACATGCTTCATCATTTGTCTGCTGAAGTGTACTTGTGAACTGCAAGTCAGTGTAACATGCTTCATCAATTTTCCACTTCAGTGTACTTGTGAAGTTGCTTCATTCATTTTCTACTTCAGTGTACTTGTGAACTGTAAGCCTGAGTAGCATGCTTCATCAATTTTTTTCTACTCTAGTGTCCTTGTGAGTTGTAAGTCAGCATAACATCCTTCATAAATTTTTTTACTGCAGTGTACTTGTGAACTGAGACATTGTGTAACATGCATTATCATTTGTCTGCTGCAGTGTACTTGTGAACTGTAAGTCAGCCTAACATGCTTCATTATTTTTCTACTTCAGTGTAATTGTGAAGTTGCTTCATCAATTTTCTACTGCAGTGTACTTGTGAACTGTAAGTCAGTGTAACATGCTTCATTAATTTTCTGCTTAAGTGTACTTATGAACTTAAGCCCATGTAACATGCTTCATTAGTGCTTGTAGGTAACGTTACTTAAATCCTCTGCAATTTGATCACAACAGAATTTAACTGACTCAGACTTAGCTATAGACATGATGTATCCATGTATCAGTATCCGGTGGAAAATTGGCATTAAATTAGTTGTATAACTAATACTTTTACCCAAGCATGCAACTTCATTGCTATACTGGTAAAGGTGATGCATTCCTGGGAGACTACTGTCAATATCCAGTTACCGGCTTTTCCTCTTGTTAAACCTGGTATGCAGTGCGTAATTCATCTCAATATCAACAACACTTCCTGAAGATACTTCACCTGGGTCTTGGTGACAACACTACTGGAGACAAAAATCCTTTTTAGAAAAATACAGGTAGCAAATCCTTGACAAGAAATATTTTTCTTTCTTATACAAACTGACATATCCAATCAGGATATTGAATACTTGAAGCTTAAGTAGAAATTGGTTTTATTTTTTTTTAAAAAATAATTTCAAAGGGAAAGAAGATTTATTTCAGTGCCAGAGTGATCTACCCTCATTGGTTTAAGTTCTTCATCCTCCATTTTTGTCATCCTTGATAAGTTTGAAACTTTTTTGACCCATCTGTAAAGATCCAACCTGAAATATATTGTTAATTTATTGTCTGTAATCACTGCAGTAAAGATCCAACCCGAAATATATTAATTTATTGCTTGTCATCACTGCAGAAGTAGTCATCATGCCCTATCATACATTGATAACATTTTTAGCCAGTCATCTTAGAAGAGCTTTCATTCAAAGATAACCTACATAGCTGTCTAGAGTGGGTTCAGACTTTAATCTAAATGTTTGTGTCAGGTGATAAATTGATACCCTGGTGCTAATCCATGAATGTTGAGATTCTTCATAACTTGGATTGATAACAAGCTTATGTCTGTGGCAACATGGTTGCTTGTCAGAGCAATGGCTTGTCATTTGTTTGTTTATCTGATAAATTTCCACTATAATAACTGATGTTGATAGTTTGTAAATAAATATTCAACAATCTGAATATTCACTAACCGAAGCTTTCCAAGACTTTTTAGACAGTGCCATATTGTATTTTTGGACTGGTCTATCTAAAAAAAATGTGTTGTGGGAGGTTAATATGAAGCACTACAAAATAATGACACCTATTACCTGTCTTATTTTGCTGAGTTGGTTATTTTTCAGAATTTTCTTAAGTCTCAACTAAGCTACAGATTTAAATCAAATAACCATATATACTTACTTATAAGACAGGTCAAACTGCAAACAAGAAAGATCCTTATCCGTCATAGAATAATGCACCTGCAAATCAGGGTCTATGAAGCTTGTTTAACTGATTACTCCTACCAAACTGCACAGACCCAGATCTGCCAGTGCATTAAGCAATAGCAGATCTGGGTCTGTGCAGTTTGCAGTTGGATTTGACTTATAAGCGAGCATAGATAGTGTTATGTATATTTAATTTAATTGTTTGTCTGATAGTTTTAATTTTTTTATTTCTTTACATGTTATTGTAATGTTACATTGTTTGCTGGACTTGACTTTGTCCAAAACTGAGTTAACTTCTGCTTGACCTGATTGACTTTTTAAAAAATTTTTTTATTTCATTTATGTAAACAACTAACAATAGCTTCATTATTCTCTATGTGTATGAGCTTATTATCAGGATTATTATTATTATAAACAAGACAGTGTAAATTTTTTGATCAGGGTCAGAGTTTTGGAGATTCCTAAGTGAATTTTATAGGCTACTGTGTTATAAATAAACAAGGCTCATTAGACCATTCTAGAAGGTTATTTTCCATTAGGTAATGGTTGTTTTTAGAAAATGATCATTATGACCTGGGGTCAAGCAGAGAACAATATTATCTTGTGGGTTAGGGTTAGTTTGGGCTGAATTTTGTTTTCTTCAAATTACTGAATTCAAGTTATTATTTTCTCTGGAAATGCAAAAGTGCTCTGATAAAATTCTTGGATTGAGACATTCACTGGAATTTATACTTAATTCAAACCTGGAATAATATTTCTGTGATTCAACATGAGACTGTTGACACATCAGTATTTAATAGGCTATAACAGACACGTCATCGCCTTCAATTATGGATCTCTTCGGGACTTGAACTGAGTTTTATTCAGGACTTTTTATTACTAGGACTTGTGTCTTTAATTCTTGGATTATTTTTGGATTTAATTCGCAATACTGTAAGTTCTTTTTTTTTCTCATTTTTCACTTTGTATTCTTGAGAAATAAATTATTTGTTAAATTTTACAAAGCTTGTTGTCTTCACTCTTTTCTGTTACTTATTGTAAGAGCATAGACTGGTAACAATAGTTCCCGAATGACGTCATCAACTGCCATATTTGTGGTCAGTTGGCAGATTGGCTGTTGACTTTATGGTGTTTGGAAGTTGAAATAAATTCATTGAATCTGTAGATACTTTCATGAAAATTACATATGTGAACAGAATGCAAATCAAGCTTTCTGTTAGTATGTATATTTGTGATTTATAAGCTGACTTTGCTTCAGTGTGCCTTGTTAAAAATGGTAAATTTTGGTGATCACATGTAGGAGAAACTACCAAGTTGCCTGTCATCCAGGTAAAATGGGCACAATATCGTCTGTTAGTGACCTGTCATCCAGGTAAAATGGGCAGAATATCATCTGTTAGTGACCTTATTGGGAAGCATCAATAGACAGTACACAAAGTCAAGTATTTCTGCTGCATAAGATATTTGCACCCAAGTTTCAATTTAGAATGATGTTTCCAACTTTATCTGTTATATGCATTGGCCCAGTTTGTCAAAGTACTTGAGTCCAGTCAAACCAAGGTTACTTTCGTTTGCCTTAAGTGTACATGCCAGATAGTTGACATTTTACCTCTTAATTAAATAGGTTCATATCAAAACATTGATTGCATTGAGGTAAACATGCAGTGGTGTCATAAAAACATTGATTGCATTGAGGTAAGCATGCAGTGGTGTCATAAAAACATTGATCGCATTGAGGTAAGCATGCAGTGGTGTCATAAAAACATTGATCACATTGAGGTAAGCATGCAGTGGTGTCATAAAAACATTGATCGCATTGAGGTAAGCATGCAGTGGTGTCATAAAAACATTGATCGCATTGAGGTAAGCATGCAATGGTGTCATAAAATGTTGTAGAAATGCATGTTATAAAAAAAATGACAGAATTAATACCAATGAAAAATAACAGAAGTACATATATTTACATTTTATTTTATGCTATGCTGTGAATTGGAGGATTTTCTGGGAGAAAAAAGCTTGATATTTCATTGGAGTGAAATATGATAAATATTTTTCCACTGCCCATTGATAGACATTGACAACATTATGATCAATAATAATGCTTGTTTAGTTTAGTGGTAAATATGGCCCTTTTGCACACAGATGATCCTGATTCAGATCTAACAAACTGCAAATACTTGCTTTCTTTTTTTCCTGTTTTTTTATGTACTGTTTAATGTTGAATCTGTAAGGATATTATGTTAATAGTTATATTTTCTGTGCAGTATATACACATTACACAACACAGAACATAAATGGCAATTGCTGACATTATCATGTATATATGCCATCTCTTGGGTGAAAGACTTTAGAAAAACTTAAATATTCATGGCCTTGACACTTGTGAAAATGCATTCCTTTGACACTTATGAAACACTTATGACTCTGACACTCACTCAATGAAACATATGTTATACATTTGGAGCAAGCAAATATCCATTCTGTGTTCTTTATTTCCATAAGTTATAACATGATTTGGTGTCAAAACTCTTTAGTCTTTGAATTAAAATAAAGGATATCCTGAAAGACAATAGTGTGTGCTCCTTTTACTTACTTTGACAGACATAAAAGAAAAATTCACAATGCAGCACTTAAACATAAATTAAGTTTTACTGATCACACTTTTGTTTTTCTCCCAGAGCCCAAGCCCCATTCATTTGGAAACTTTAATATCTATATAAATCTAGACCAACATTTAAAAATATTGAAAACTTACCATCTGATCCAGCGATCGCCACCAAAGAATATGAAATCTTCTCTTCAGCACTGAAAACTGTCCATCATTTCTTATGCTTCTTCCTTGGTGAAATACCATTATCTCAGTTGGAATCATCACTGGTGACACCAATTTTCTGATCTTCATAGCCAGGCCTGCATGAGGCTGTTATGGCACTGGGTACTAGAAATTGAGCTGTCATGACATGATGCACCAGTAAATCTAAGCATCAATACTGTTCATTCTACTTATGATTGTCAAGGAGAGTAGGAAGTGATCTGTCATGACATGATGTACCTGTAAATCTGGATCAATACTGTTTAGTCTACATATGATTGTTAAGGAGAGTAGGAACTAATCTGTCATGACATGATGCACCAGTAAATTTAAGCATCAATACTGTTCATTCTAGATATGATTCTCAGTGAGAGTAAAATTGATCCTTTCATGACATGATGTACCAGTAAATTAGGATCAGTACTTTTTGTTGCACATACGATTTTCAATTAGTGTGGATAATGATCTGTTGGTACTTGAACTTGCTTTGTAAAATCAATACAGTAGCTTGAAATGACGTGATTATAATAATTTGACATCATTAATTATCACTTTTTAACTAGGTATATCATAGCATTGTGAACTGTTGGAGAGACTGGTAGTACAATAACATTGTTGTAAACTCTGTGAGAGATTGGAGGTAAAATGGCATATGTGATGTTTTGATGAGATTGGAGGTAAAAAGATGCAAACTCTTAGAGAGATTGGAGGTAAAATGACATGTGTGATGTTTTGATGAGATTGGTGGTAAAGAGATGCAGATTTAGAGAGATTGGAGGTAAAATGACATGTGTGATGTTTTGATGAGATTGGAGGTAAAGAGATGCAAACTTTTAGAGAGATTGGAGGTAAAATGACGTGTGATGTTTTGATGAGATTGGAGGTGAAGAGATGCAAACTCTTAGAGAGATTGGAGGTAAAATGACATGTGTGATGTTTTGATGAGATTGGAGGTAAAGAGATGCAAACTCTTAGAGAGATTGGAGGTAAAATGACATATGTGATGTTTTGATGAGATTGGAGGTGAAGAGATGCAAACCCTTAGAGAGATTGGAGGTAAAATGACGTGTGAAGTTCTGATGAGATTGGAGGTGAAGAGATGCAAACCCTTAGAGAGATTGGAGGTAAAATGATGTGTGATATTTTGATGAGGTTGGAGGTAAAGAGATGCAAACTCTTAGAGAGATTGGAGGTTAAATGACATCATTTTTAACTCTTGGAGTGGTTGAAGGTACAATGACATCGTTGCAAACTTTTGGAGAGACTGGAAATTAAATAACACCATTGTAAATTCTTCGAGACAATGGAAGTAAAATGACATTGTTGTGAACTCTTGGAGAGAATGGAGGTCTAATGATATTGTGAACTCTTGGAGAAAATGAGGGTAAAATGATATTGTGAACTCTTGGAAAGATTGGAGGTAAAATTACATCATTGCGAACTTTGTACCTGGTTGAATAATACAAAAGAAGAATTTGTATAAAAGTTTAATAATGGCAAGAACAGAAAATGATGAAGCTACTGAAAAGTGGGCAATTACTGAAATGACAGATCTGGGTGACCATATATGTACATATGTTAATATATATATCTTGGTGAGTATATAAGAATTAGGTGCATGGCATGTCAGGGTTGAGTGTTGAAAAAAAAATCTGAAGATCTTAGATTTATTAGATTGATCCAGTCATTACTGCTCAATATTTATTTTGAAACTTGTCCATTTTCTTGGAATAAACAATTATTTTTGGCATTTAAAAAGAGTCAGTTGTTTATAAAGGTCCTTGGACATTTGAAGTATTTAAGGGAGCTGTGGTAGCTCAGTTGGTATTGCAGTAGGCGTGTAATTGAAGTGTGGCAGATTTAATAGCCACACAGACTGGTCCTTTGTGAAACCTTGAGACTGGTTACTTAGCTCTCACTTCCTTTTCTTTATGTTGTAAATAATATGTTAAAGTATTGTTAAAACCAACAAAAACAGTTCCAATGCACAGGCTATGAATGTGCACATGACACTGTGCGACAAATCTCTCTGATGTCATGAAGTGTCAGTAAGCATTCATTTGAAATGAGAAATCAGATGTATCCGTAAGCATTCATTTGAAATGCACTTGTGACTGGTAGGCTAAACTTAAGTCATATTAATTTAAATGTTTCTCAACTGAAAGTTGTAAAGTAATTATCAATGTTTCACATCCCACTGGCCACCCACCACCACAACCTTTGGTTTTAAAAGAAATGAACACTTTTCTTTATTTCTATAAATATCTGTCATGACAGTTCAAATTCTAAATTTTTGTTAACCTTCACTACAGCTGTGATACAAGTTTTGATAGTAAATAACTGTAACTTTCAAATATTAGTGAAGAGGGAACTTTTTAGGGCTTCTGAATCATAATAATCTGTCAGTGGTTTGTTATTGGTTTTGAAAATCATTACCACAGTTACTGTTTAGCTGCAATGTATTGACATTTCATTTGTTAACTAAACAGATCAGAATTACACAATTAATATTGATATATCATTTGTCAACTACACAGATCAGAATTGCAGTCAGTTAATATTGACATTTCATTTGTCAACTAAACAGATCAGAATTGAACAGTGAATTAATATTGATATTGATATTTTAATTGTCAACTAAACGGATCAGAATTGCAGACGTCAACTAAACAGATCAGAAGTCCATTAATAGCTGAAATCATTATTCCTATAACTCCATATCATGTGTAGCCCAGAGCTTATCTTGATGTTAATGTCATCATGTTCAAATAATAATGTCACCTTGTTCAAATAATATTGTCACTTTTATAGTCAGTTTATTGTGGGATTGTGATACAATCTTGTAATTATAAGCAATTCCAAACAGTGTTACCTCCTACTTGTTCATGTTTGGCCATTTAGTGTGACATTCTTGTATTATTATCTGATACAATTGCCGATTCACTGGATGTTTAAAGAGAAGGCATACAACTGCCGATTGACTGGATGTTTAAAGAGAAGGCATACAGCCATAGACTGGATGTTTAAAGAGAAGGTATACAGCCATAGACTGGATGTTTAAAGAGAAGGCATACAGCCATAGACTGGATGTTTAAAGAGAAGGCATACAGCCATAGACTGGATGTTTAAAGAGAAGGTATACAGCCATAGACAGGATGTTTAAAGAGAAGGCATACAGCCATAGACTGGATGTTAAAGAGAAGGTATACAGCCATAGACTGGATGTTTAAAGAGAAGGCATACAGCCATAGACTGGATGTTTAAAGAGAAGGTATACAGCCATAGACTGGATGTTTAAAGAGAAGGCATACAGCCATAGACTGGATGTTTAAAGAGAAGGTATACAACTGCCGATTGATTGGTTGTTTAAAGAGAAGGCATACAACTGCCGATTGACTGGATGTTTAAAGAGAAGGCATACAGCCATAGACTGGGTGTTTAAAGAGAAGGCATACAACTGCTGATTGATTGGTTGTTTAAAGAGAAGGCATGCAACTGACGATTGACTGGATGTTTAAAGAGAAGGCATACAACGATAAACTGGATGTTTAAAGAGAAGGTATACAACTGCCGATTGATTGGTTGTTTAAAGAGAAGGCATACAACTGCCGATTGACTGGATGTTTAAAGAGAAGGCATACAATGATAGACTGGATGTTTAAAGAGAAGGCATACAAATGCCAATGGATTGGATGTTTAAAGAGAAGGCTTGCATTCGGTAATTAAATAAGCTGTCATTCTTTGAACTTAAAATCCCTCACGGAAACCTAGTTGACAAAAAGCTCGGTTTGCTCTAAGACCTACAGCATAAAGTCATTCATATTTTTGCACTCATTATTCTTGTACCTAATGAAAATTGTGAGGATAATTTATCCATGCTGTCTAAGTTTGCCTTGACAGAGTTAACTGCATGACATGTCATTACATCTGTATTTTTTTCTTCTAAATGACAACCCAGAAAGAGTTGGCAGGCCAAGTTTATTTCTTAATACTTCTGTACTGCTGTAATGTTGGGTTTATGGCTTGCAAGTGGGCATCAGACTTTAAATAGTCCTGTGAACTTGCAGGTGGACATCAGAGTTTAGATAGTCCTGTGGATTTTCAAGTGGTTATCAGACTTTATACAGTCCTGAAATAGTCCTTTGGACTTGCAAGTGAACATCATACTATAAATAGTTCTGTGGATTTGCAAGTGGGCATCAGACTTCAATAGTCCTTTAGACTTACAGGTGGGCATCAGTCTTTAAATAGCCCTGTGGACTTGCAAGTGGGCATCAGACTTCAAATAGTCTTGTAGACCAGATTAGAGATTTCGTACATATGCTAAGACGTGTCTGTGTTTGCCATGAATAATAAAGTACGGTAATGTCATATTGATGGATAGGTCACCTTATCAGTACTGTATGAATGGATACATGAATTTAAATTTGTTGTCATGCCTTGTATACTCCTGAACAAATCTGGTCCAGTTACAAACAACACACTGATCTACTGTCGTATAATGCGTACAAGTCTGGTTCTGCTGTCGAATAATGCATACAAGTCTGGTTCTGCTGTCGAATAATGCGTACAAGTCTGGTTCTGCTGTCAAATAATGCGTACAAGTCTGGTTCTGCTGTCGAATAATGTGTACAAGTCTGGTTCTGCTGTCGAATAATGCGTGTCTGGTTCTGCTGTCGAATAATGCATACAAGTCTGGTTCTGCCGTCGAATAATGCATACAAGTCTGGTTCTGCCGTCGAATAATGCATACAAGTCTGGTTCTGCCGTCGAATAACGCATACAAGTCTGGTTCTGCCATCGAATAATGCATACAAGTCTGGTTCTGCCATCGTATAATGCATACAAGTCTGGTCCAACTACAAACAACACAGACCCAGATCAGTAGATTTTTATCATAAACGTACATGGTGGTGTTATTTACTTGAAGTACATGGTGGTGTTATTTACTTGAAGTACATGGTGGTGTTATTTACTTGAAGTACATATCATAACCTTAATCAGTAATACTTGAATTTGTACAAAGTTGGCACTCCTAGAATAAGCCATTTGTGATTTTGTTTATATATGTACATAGATTGTTTGGCAGTAAATTCTTATATGGAAATATAATTTCTTACTTTGATTGAATCTTATTAATTAGTAAAAGCACTCAAAGATTGCTTTATAATTTCTTTCTTTGCTTAACTCTGAGAAAAAGGAAAATGCTTTCTCAATGCCTGTTTCACTAAAAAGTCTTAAAATTTTTTAGTCAAACCCTGTCTTAAGCTGGTTTGCAGATTTATTGCTGATATGGGTCTTGACCAGTTTTGAGGACTTTTAGAGGTAATGCCACTAAACTGGTGCACATAAAGCCATTATTCCACTACAGAAAATGCTAAGTTTGCACTTGAGTAGATATGCATTGATGGGTGCATATCCCTAAATTTCCTGAATATTTTCAAATTTTAAATTTCAACCAGGATTAGCACCCAGTCACGGTCACAATGGTTTTCAAATTTCTTAAAGTTCGATATTTGACGAAATGTAACGTTTTTAGCTCGTCTGGCCATTAGACCTAATGTGTTTATGGTATGGTCCTTCAGTCATACATTGTAAGGCCTAATGTGTTTATGTTATGGTCCTTCAGTCATTGTGCATTGTAAGGCCAAATGTGTTTATGGTATGGTCCTTCAGTCATGCATTATAAGGCCTAATGTGTTTATGGTATTTGTCCTTCAGTCATCATGCATTGTAAGGCCAAATGTGTTTATGGTATTTGTCCTTCAGTCATCATGCATTGTAAGGCCTAATGTATTTATGGTATTTGTCCTTCAGTCATCATGCATTGTAAGGCCAAATGTGTTTATGGTATTTGTCCTTCAGTCATCATACATTGTAAGGCCTAATGTGTTTTTGGTATTTGTCCTTCAGCCATCATGCATTGTAAGGCCTAATGTGTTTATGGTATTTGTCCTTCAGCCATCATGCATTGTAAGGCCTAATGTGTTTATAGTATGGTCCTTCAGTCATGCATTGTAAGGTCTAATGTGTTTATGGTAAAGACCTTTAAAGTTTGAACAAATGATGCCAGTCCAACAGGTGGTCATTTTTACTGTTGGAGTAAATGCCTTTCAAGTTTGTACAAATGATGCCAGTCCAACAGGTGGTTATTTTTACTGTTGGAGTAAATGCTTTTCAAGTTTGTATGAATGATGCCAATCCAACAGGTGGTTATTTTTACTGTTGGAGTAAATGCCTTTCAAGTTTGTACGAATGATGTCGATCCAACACAGAGCCATTGTTACTGTCAGAGTAAAGACCTTGCAAGTTTGTATGAATGACGCCGATCCAACACATGGCCATTGTTACAGTAGGAGGTGGAAGAGAGCAAGATTTCTAAGCATTTCCATATATAAGTATTAAAAGAATATTAGAACATTTGTCAATGTTTCATCATTTATACACATTCACTTATATCACTGTTCACTACCAGTAACATAAGTAAATCAAATGAGCCAACACTTTGATTTTACCAGTATCAGACTCAAACACTTTGATTTTACCAGTATCAGATTCAAATGTAACATGATGGTATAAAATACTATTGAAAGGTATTTACTTGTGTGAACCAAACAAAGTGTAGACTGTTGATAATATATGTTCAATGCATATTGTATAATAAATAACTGAGAAGCATTTAAATCACTATGTAGGCAATTACCAGCACTAAACACTATGTAGGCAATTAACTACACATAAAGCACTATGTAGTCAATTACCAGCACTAAACACTATGTAGGCAATTAACTACACATAAAGCACTATGTAGTCAATTACCAGTACTAAACACTATGTAAGCAATTACATGCACTTAAGGCATTATATAGGCAATTTTCAGCATAAAAATCACTATGTAGGCAATTACTAGCACTTAAAACACTGTGTAGGTAATTACCAGCACTTCAAGCATTATGTAGTCAATTACCAGCTCTTAAAGCACTATGTAGTCAATTACCAGTACTATACACTATGTAGGCAATTACCTGCACTTAAGGCACTATGTAGGTAATTTCCAGCATAAAAGGCATTATGTAGGTAATGAAAGCACCATATAGTCAATTACCAGCACTTAAAGCACTATGTAGTCAATTACCAGTACTATACACTATGTAGGCAATTACCTGCACTTAAGGTACTATGTAGGCAATTTCCAGCATATAAGGCATTATGTTGGTAATTAAAGCACCAATTAGTCAATTACCAGCACTTAAAGCACTATGTAGTTAATTACCAGCACTTAAAGCGCTATGGGTTCTTAATACAAAATGCAAAATAATTAAATTTTTGCAAGAAAATAGATGGCAGTTGTGTGAGATTTGAATCAAACTCTCAACAAATATAAATCCAAGACTTCATCCACTAGACCATAGTTCACAAAATATACAGAGTTATCTTTCATTTTTTAGCAGTACAGTATTAGTAAATGTTAATAGGAAGATTTCATGGTACTAACCTAAATGTGTTACTATTCATGGTACTAACCTAAATGTGTTACTGTTTCATGGTACTAACCTAAATGTGTTCTATTTCATGGTACAGTACTAACCTAAATGTGTTACTATTTCACGGTACTAACCTAAATGTGTTACTATTTCATAAAATTGTGTCTTTTTGAATTAGTGTAATAATGCCAGATAAAATTGGGAGAAATGCGTGTTTCAAAAGGTGTTCACTTAATTTGTATATCAATACTAAAGTTCCAATTGAATTTACAACTCTACAAAGCATTTCTATCTATACACTATGTATGACAATAAATGGAAGTATGACTGGGTTAGGCAAACATTTACAGCAGTTTCATGAAGAACAAAGGATAGTTATGGTGACTGGTAATAAATGGAAATATGATTGTGCCAGGTAAACATTTGCAGAAGTTTCATGAAGAACAAAGGACAGTCATGGTGACTGGCATTCTTATGAGCCCATGTATTTCCCAAGCACCTTAGCCAATATTTGGCTTGTAGATGTGCTAGAGTCAGTCCATTGTACTTTACTCAGTGAGGGGTGGGGTGGGGATGGGCCAATATTTACCTTCTTTACAGGTCAACCTGAAGTAGTCTCAGCAATACAAATTTTAATCCTCACTACAACTTTATTGTGTTGAGGCTGGTCTGAAATTTAAGGTGGTCTTACTTTATTATTATTTTGCTGGTCTGATAGCCTTAATATATTATTTCACTTCCCCCATAAGTGCCTTGTAATCCCATGAGATGACATTGGTCAAGTGACTGATCTGAACCATGGTTACATTGATGTGATCAGTTTGGGAGGAAAATTTTAAAGAAGAAAATGGCAAATATGCAGCATAGTTAATGATTTTCTGCACAATAGTGTTGCAGTTTATTGTTCTTTTGCCATTGTGAGCAATATTTTTTGCAGAATGGGATGTACCTTTGTAGAGGCAAAGTGTTGCAGGCTATTTCCCAAATTTTGCAAGTTTTACTGGACTGCAGATTTCAAGACAATGGAGGATGCAAACCGCCCAATGTAGATCCCAGAGGGGATGGGCTTGAATTTGCCCAATGTAGATCCCAGAGGAGATGGGCTTTAATGAGTGAAATACTCAAAAACTGTCACAACTGAAACATCACATATGATTTTGGCACGTCTTCCACTACAGTTTTGATAAGAAAATGAGTGTGTTTGCCATTTGCAACAGTATCCTTAGGTGCTATGCCCAGTGAGGCACATGTTGGGCAGCTCAGACAGGTTAGCTTAGGTTGGACATAATTATTTGCTGGTGTGATGGCCTTAATATATGATTTTTTTCTGGTCTGATAGCCTTAATATATTGTTATTTGCTGGTCTGATGGCCTTAATATATTATTATTTGCTGGTCTTTTGGCCTTAATATATTATTATTTGCTGGTCTGATGACCTTAATATATTGTTAATTGCTGGTCTTATGGCCTTAATGTATCATTATTTACTGGGTCTGATGGCCTTAATATATTATTATTTGGTGGTCTTATGGCCTTAATATATTATCATTTGCTTGTCTGATGGCCTTACCATACTATTATTTGCTGGTCAAAGTTGTGTCTGCTTAGTCAGTTTTCCAGTGGACCCCAGGTGGCTAGTGATATAAGGTGCTGGCATTTCCAGATCACTGACATCACACATCTGTTCCCATGGATTCCATGGGATTGGCCAAGCCAGTATCTTTTCATGGGTTGGTGGTTCCTCCAGGGGTCTTCCTCTACCATTTATACTGGCTGCCATGTATAACCTATCTTGTACTGTATTAAACACACAAAAACAAAGTTTTCCTTCTGAATATGTACTTTGACCTTGAACTTTAATTTTACCACAATATGTTGGTCAGCATCCATGATGGATTGAAAACTTAAACTTGATTAATGACCATTAAGCTCACATTGATTTGCTTGTTAAAATATAGTTTCATTCCACTCACCAATTTGTCTGTTTGTTCATGTGTTTCTTCATTTGTTCACTTCTTTTACTGTTATGATCTTGGACACTATTTAGTCCAAAAAATTGGCATGTAGATGCACCACCGGGTGAATATCTCAGTTGTATGAAGAAAGGTCAATGAAACTTAAATTTATTGCATGAGTTCAATTGGTATTTCAACTGTTTTTGCTGCGTGCTCTGATCCCTATTTGACCTACACTCATGATAATGTTATGTGGGTTAGTAATGTAATCATACCACAACAAGGTCACTGCAACATGATTTTCATGTCTGAGTGATTTGTATTGTATCAATTCATTGTAAGTGCAGTATTTTGGACACATGAAAATTGGCATCTGGATGCATCTCAAGTAGAGTAACTAAACCATATCAAAATTAGGTCACTTTGATCTAAGTTTTAGATATCCATTCATAACATCAGCATGTTGGATCCTATTTAAGCTATGCTCAAGAAAATTTATTTGTGGATGCATTTCAATAATAGTAGCTAACATACCCAAACCAGATCACTCACAGTGAACTAACTTTCAGCTATTTTTTTTATTACAACCCAGTATTTTGAACCCTATTTTCACCCTCAGTCACAAAAATTGACATATGGATAAAAAGTATCTGAATCATGCTAAAATCTAAGTCACTGTGACTTAATATACATATCTGAATGGCTTCTTTGTCACTTTGCCATGGATTGGATTTGGGTGATAGTTCTCTGTAAGAAACATGGCTATTTTTTAAGCCATTTCTTCATTACTTGCTCAATTTCTTGGACTCTGTTTTATCAACACTATATGGGGGTATGTGAATGCATCTGGAGGATACTCATTCCTGTTGCCATGGCAATGTGGAACAGGCCATATGATTCCTTCATAACCTAAGAGGCAACCAATGGAAGTAACCTGTTCTTTGCTGTGGGATCCATCTTAAGAAAATGTTCCATCTGACATCGTCTAGTGATGTTATATACACCTGTCTTAAGCCATGCATTATCAATTTATTACATCTGTTAACAGTTGCATGTCTGACATGTATTGTCTATATATTACATCATTTTAACAGTTGCATGTCTGACCTATAACTTTGTGACAGTTAAACCTTTCCCAAATATATTCCCTGACAAGACAGTGTGTGATCTCTATCCACAAAAAGATATCATTTTTCAACCAATGAAGATAGTTTAATGAACCTTAGATGATCCTTATTTGACAGAGTATCATTTATCTATTCATACCCTCTGCCTCAGAACAATGACTGCTGTATGTTGGTAGCCAGTTCCCTTTTCCAGCTTGTCACTTAGCCCTACAAATAGTTTCCTTTTTCCAGCTTGTCACTAAGCCCTACAAATAGTTCCCTTTTCCAGCTTGTCACTAAGCCCTACAAATAGTTCCCTTTTCCAGCTTGTCACTAAGCCCTACAAATAGTTCCCTTCTCCAGGCTGTCACTAAGTCCTACACATAATTTGATGACAAATTACCCAGTTTCAGACCAGTAGTCAAATCCCTAGCTCATAGGTCAAGGTCATTATTAGAGAAAAGGTCATGATATGGGTGTATCATTGACCATTTGTGGTACTTTTATTTAAAAAAGCTTGTCTACAGTGGGACCAGTTTGAGGGGTGGGGTGGATGACGGTTTACAGAGGGACCAGTTTGAGGGATGGGGCGGATGATGGTTTACAGAGGGAACAGTTTGAGGGTTGGGGTGGATGCTGGTTTACAGAGGGACCAGTTTGAGGGGTGGGGTGGATGATGGTTTACAGAGGGACCAATTTGAGGGGTGGGGTGGATGATGGTTTACAGAGGGACCAGTTTGAGGGGTAGGGTGGATGCTGGTTTACAGAGGGACCAGTTTGAGGGGTGGGGTGGATGATGGTTTACAGAGGGACCAATGTGAGGGGTGGGGTGGATGATGGTTTACAGAGGGACCAGTTTGAGGGGTAGGGTGGATGCTGGTTTACAGAGGGAACAGTTTGAGGGGTGGGGTGGGTGACGGTTTACAGAGGGACCAATTTGAGGAGTGGGGTGGATGCTGGTTTACAGAGGGATCAGTTTGAGGGGTGGGTTGGATGCTGGTTTACAGAGGACCAGTTTGAGGGGTGGATGATGGTTTACAGAGGGATCAGTTTGAGGGGTGGGGTGGATGCTGATTTACAGAGGGACCAGTCTTCAGCTTGTATGGGAATGTTGGTTTACAGATGGGCCAGTTTGTGCTGAATGCTGTTTGGGGGAAAAGGGGGTTGTCTGTTGGGGATACTGATTTACAGAGATGCCAGTTAGTCACTTGCCCTAAATCTGCCAAACAGGCTCTCAGTTTCATAAAACGGATGTGATCTCTATAACTGTGTCAAAATTAAAAATTCTCTCACATACTTACACTTTTATTTATCTGTTTGTTTATTTGTTGAATTTTCAAAATTTCTTTCAGCGATTATTTTATGTACAATCACTGAGAAGGTACTTTGACCCCTTTGTTGAAGTATCCCTGAATGGCAAACTTATTTATGTTTTACATAGATGGGGAGTGGTCTGATGTTGTGTTGCCACTAGTCTCTGTTAATTCAAAAGTGTGAATAGAAATTGATGTGATAAAATTAAAAGAAATCTTGATACAACTTGTCTTTCATGTTAATGTTTTATTTTGGCAGACACATTACATTAGAGACCAGAATTTTTTTAGAGTCAGCAGAAAATGATAATATTGTCTTTGTCTTGAACATGTTATTATTGAGGTAATGTGACGTAAAGAACTTACATTTGTTGTCATTTTTCTGATCAGAACTTTTTAAAGATTAGAAAGGTAGAGACTTGCTTAGTTCTTGAATACTAAATATATATTGCTTTGGATGACATTCATTTAGTACATTTATGTATGGAATGAATGAGGTACTGGCTGTATAGACAGCCTGGTTAATGTAGATATTGTCATGAGACAGCCTGGTTGTTATAGATATTGTGATGGGACAGCCTGGTTGATATAGATATTGTGATGGGACAGCCTGGTTAATATAGAAATTGTCATGGGACAGCCTGGTTGATATAGATATTGTCATGGGACAGCCTGGTTGATATAGATACTGTGATGGGGCAGCCTGGTTGATACAGATAATGTCATGAGACAGCCTGGTTAATATAAATACTGTCATCATGGGACAGCCTGGTTAATATAGATATTGTCATGGGACATCCTGGTTAATATAGATACTGTCATGGGACAGGCTGGTACTATACTTGCTTGTATAGATAGCCTGGTTGATATAGATATTGTCATTGGACAGCCTGATTAATATAGATATTGTCATGGGACAGCCAGGAGGTTGATATAGATATTGTCATGGGACAGCCTGGTTGTTATAGATATTTTCATGAGACAGCCTGATTAATATATTGTCATGGGACAGCCTGGTTAATATAGACAGTTTCATTGGACAGCCTGGTTGATATAGATATTGTCATGGAACAGCCTGGTTAACATAGATATTGTCATGAGACAGCCTGATTAATATATTGTCATGGGACTGCCTGGTTAATATAGATATTGTCATGGGACAGGCTGGTATTATATTGGTTTGTATAGTCAGCCTGGTTAATATAGATATTGTCATGGGACAGACTGGTACTATACTGGCTTTTTCCCAGTTGAAACATTTATGTACATTGGTTTGCTTCACTTCACTTAATCTTTGAAATGGTCATCCCCCGTAGAGGAAAAGTACATTTTTTTGGACATTTTGATTCAAGAGAGAATAATTAGGTTTGTACTATTCTGTTGATAGTTTGGAATGTTTTGAAGAAAAGGGCAGTACTGTGTTGCATAGGAATACACAGAGGTAATGTGTTCTTAACTTTTCTATTGCACGCAATTTACATTGGAATAAGTGTTCTCCTGTGGTCTAAAGATTTATTTGTTCTTATTTGTTTAGAAATGGAGCTCTAGAATAAACAGTACAGATCAAGATGTCAAAACATTTTAATTAGTTGGTTATTTCTGTAAGTTTGGTTGATAGTTGTATCTTTCCCAGAGTCTTATAAATTGTAAATCTGAAAGAGACAGAAGCAATCCATTACTGGAATACTGGTAAATTATATTTCCACATTTGAACCTAAACACTGCTGCAATGGTGGCCATCTTGATGATCTTGTCATAGTTACTATGGATGGTCGTATTGAAATTGGGGTTTTCACTGAAACACTTCTTGTATGTATTTGATTGTAAATGAAAATGATGCCCATGTGACTGTCAATGTGGCTTCCATGGCAGCCATCTTTCAAATTTATTATTGCTACCCTGAATGGATGACCATATTACTGTGTGATTTTCACTGAAACACTTCTTGCAGAATGTATTTGGATGTAAATAAAAATGGTGCCATCTGTCAACATGGCTTCCATGGCACCCATCTTTAAAATTTGTAATTTCTACTATGAATAGATAATCATGTTACCATGTGATTTTCACTGAAACCCTTCTTGCAATATGTAGTTGGTCCGAAATAAACATTATACCTTTCTAACTGCCAAAATGGCTGTCATGTTGTCCATCCAGAAATCATGTCCATCAGATATCCATTTATCGTCTAAGACAAACAATGATTTTTGTGAGATCAAAAAAGTTTGAAAAAACTCTGCCTTCTCACAAAACTGGTGTTTATCTGCAACAGCTAACACAAGATACTTAGATTTCTTTTCTAACATATTTTTTAATGATTTGGTCTCACTAGCAAATAAACAATGCATATAACTTACCATGAAGGAGCTTCAGCACTTCCCTGTAAAATCTTACAGAGTCTGATCTCATGAAATAAGATGAGAATGCAGTTCATATGGCAAGGAATTGGTTTGAAAATTCAGATAAATACTTGATTTGTTTACATTGGTATAAAAAATTCACATAAACACCTGATTTGATTACATTGGCATCAAAATTTAGATAATCACCTGATTTGATTACATTGTTATCAATATTCAGATTAACACCTGCTTTGATTACATTGGTTTGATATGTAAGTATCTGAAAAATCTTGCTATTGTTACTCATCCTGAATGGACGCTCATATTGACATTGGGGTTTTGTATCATTACTCAGTTTGAATGGACAGTCATATTGGCATTGGGTTTTGTATCATTACTCAGTTTGAATGGACAGTCATATTGGAATTGGGGTTGTTGTATCATTACTCAGTTTGAATGGACAGTCATATTGGCATTAGGGTTGTTGTATCATTACTCAGTTTGAATGGACAGCCATAGTGACATTGGGGTTTTGTATCATTACTCAGTTTGAATGGACAGTCATATTGGCATTGGGGTTTTGTATCATTACTCAGTTTGAATGCATAGTCATATTGGCATTGGGTTGTTATATCATTACTCAGTTTGAATGGACAGTCATATTGCCATTGGGGTTGTTGTATCATTACTCAGTTTGAATGGATAGTCATAGTGACGTTGGGGTTGTATCATTACTCAGTTTGAATGGACAGTCATATTGGCATTGGGGTTGTTGTATCATTACTCATTTTGAATGGACAGTCATGTTGGCATTGGGATTTTGTATCATTACTCAGTTTGAATGGATGGTCATATTGGCATTGGGGTTTTGTATCATTACTCAGTTTGAATGGACAGTCATATTGGCATTGGGGTTTTGTATCATTACTCATTTTGAATGGACAGTCATATTGGCATTGGGGTTTTGTATCATTACTCAGTTTGAATGGACAGTCATATTGCCATTGGGTTGTTGTATCATTACTCAGTTTGAATGGACAATCATATTGGCATTGGGGTTTTGTATCATTACTCAGTTAAAGTGGACAATCATAGTGACATTGGGATTTTGTATCATTACTCAGTTTGAATGGACAGTCATATTGGCATTGGGATTTTGTATCATTACTCAGTTTGAATGGACAGTCATATTGGCATTAGGGTTTTGTATCATTACTCATTTTTAATGGACAGTCATATTGGCATTGGGGTTTTGTATTATTACTCAGTTTGAATGGACAGTCATATTGGCATTGGGGTTGTTGTATCATTACTCAGTTTGAATGGACAATCATATTGGCATTGGGGTTTTGTATCATTACTCAGTTAAAGTGGACAATCATAGTGACATTGGGATTTTGTATCATTACTCAATTTGAATGGACAGTCATATTGGCATTGGGATTTTGTATCATTACTCAGTTTGAATGGACAGTCATATTGCCATTGGGTTGTTGTATCAATACTCAGTTTGAATGGACAGTCATATTGGCATTGGGATTTTGTATCATTATTCAGTTGAATGGCCAGTCATATTGGCATTGGGGTTTTGTATCATTACTCAGTTTGAATGGACAGTCATATTGGCATTGGGTTATTGTATCATTACTCAGTTTGAATGGACAGTCATATTGGCATTGGGGTTTTGTATCATTACTCAGTTTGAATGGACAGTCATATTGGCATTGGGGTTTTGTATCATTACTCTGTTTGAATGGACAGTCATAGTGATGTTGGGGTTGTATCATTACTCAGTTTGAATGGACAGTCATATTGGCATTAGGGTTGTTGTATCATTACTCAGTTTGAATGGACAGTCATATTGGCATAGGGGTTGTTGTAACATTACTCAGTTTGAATGGACAGTCATATTGGCATTGGGTTGTTGTATCATTACTCAGTTTGAATGGACAGTCATATTGGCATTGGGGTTGTTGTATCATTGCTCAGTTTGAATGGACAGTCATATTGGCATTAGGGTTGTTGTATCATTACTCAGTTTGAATGGACAGTCATATTGGCATAGGGGTTGTTGTAACATTACTCAGTTTGAATGGACAGTCATATTGGAATTGGGTTGTTGTATCATTACTCAGTTTGAATGGACAGTCATATTGGCATTGGGGTTGTTGTATCATTACTCAGTTTGAATGGACAGTCATATTGGCATTGGTTTTTTTATCATTACTCAGTTTGAATGGACAGTCATAGTGATGTTGGGGTTGTATCATTACTCAGTTTGAATGGACAGTCATATTGGCATTAGGGTTGTTGTATCATTACTCAGTTTGAATGGACAGTCATATTGGCATAGGGGTTGTTGTAACATTACTCAGTTTGAATGGACAGTCATATTGGCATTGGGGTTTTGTATCATTACTCAGTTTGAATGGACAGTCATAGTGACATTGGGGTTGTTGTATCATTGCTCAGTTTGAATGGACAGTCATAATGACATTGGGTTGTTGTATCATTACTCAGTTTGAAATGGACAGTCATATTGGCATTGGGGTTTTGTATCATTACTCAGTTTGAATGGACAGTCATATTGGCATTGGAGTTTTGTATCATTACTCAGTTTGAATGTACAGTTATAGTGATATTGGGGTTTTGTATCATTACTCAGTTTGAATGGACAGTCATATTGCCATTGGGGTTGTTGTATCATTACTCAGTTTGAATGGATAGTCATAGTGACGTTGGGGTTGTATCATTACTCAGTTTGAATGGACAGTCATATTGGCATTGGGGTTGTTGTATCATTACTCATTTTGAATGGACAGTCATGTTGGCATTGGGATTTTGTATCATTACTCAGTTTGAATGGATGGTCATATTGGCATTGGGGTTTTGTATCATTACTCAGTTTGAATGGACAGTCATATTGGCATTGGGGTTTTGTATCATTACTCATTTTGAATGGACAGTCATATTGGCATTGGGGTTGTTGTATCATTACTCATTTTGAATGGACAGTCATATTGGCATTGGGATTTTGTATCATTACTCAGTTTGAAATGATGGTCATATTGGCATTGGGGTTTTGTATCATTACTCAGTTTGAATGGACAGTCATATTGGCATTGGGGTTTTGTATCATTACTCATTTTGAATGGACAGTCATATTGGCATTGGGGTTTTGTATCATTACTCAGTTTGAATGGACAGTCATATTGGCATTGGGGTTGTTGTATCATTACTAAGTTTGAATGGACAATCATATTGGCATTGGGGTTTTGTATCATTACTCAGTTAAAGTGGACAATCATAGTGACATTGGGATTTTGTATCATTGCTCAGTTTGAATGGACAGTCATATTGGCATTGGGATTTTGTATCATTACTCAGTTTGAATGGACAGTCATATTGCCATTGGGTTGTTGTATCAATACTCAGTTTGAATGGACAGTCATATTGGCATTGGGATTTTGTATCATTATTCAGTTGAATGGCCAGTCATATTGGCATTGGGGTTTTGTATCATTACTCAGTTTGAATGGACAGTCATATTGGCATTGGGTTGTTGTATCATTGCTCAGTTTGAATGGACAGTCATATTGGCATTGGGGTTGTTGTATCATTGCTCAGTTTGAATGGATAGTCATAGTGACATTGGGGTTGTATCATTACTCAGTTTGAATGGACAGTCATATTGGCATTAGGGTTGTTGTATCATTACTCAGTTTGAATGGACAGTCATATTGGCATAAGTGTTGTTGTAACATTACTCAGTTTGAATGGACAGTGATATTGGCATTAGGTTGTTGTATCATTACTCAGTTTGAATGGACAGTCATATTGGCTTTGGGGTTTTGTATCATTACTCAGTTTGAATGGACAGTCATATTGGCATTGGTTTTTTTTATCATTACTCAGTTTGAATGGACAGTCATAGTGATGTTGGGGTTGTTGTATCATTACTCATTTTGAATGGACAGTCATATTGGCATTAGGGTTGTTGTATCATTATTCAGTTTGAATGGACAGTCATATTGGCATAGGGGTTGTTGTAACATTACTCAGTTTGAATGGACAGTCATATTGGCATTGGTGTTTTGTGTCATTACTCAGTTTGAATGGACAGTCATAGTGACATTGGGGTTGTTGTATCATTACTCAGTTTGAATGGACAGTCATAATGACATTGGGTTGTTGTATCATTACTCAGTTTGAAATGGACAGTCATATTGGCATGGGGTTGTTGTATCATTACTCAGTTTGAATGGACAGTCATATTGGCATTGGAGTTTTGTATCATTACTCAGTTTGAATGTACAGTTATAGTGATATTGGGGTTTTGTATCATTACTCAGTTTGAATGGACAGTCATATTGGCATTGGGGTTGTTGTATCATTACTCATTTTGAATGGACAGTCATATTGGCATTGGGATTTTGTATCATTACTCAGTTTGAATGGATGGTCATATTGGCATTGGGGTTTTGTATCATTACTCATTTTGAATGGACAGTCATATTGCCATTGGGTTGTTGTATCAATACTCAGTTTGAATGGACAGTCATATTGGCATTGGGATTTTGTATCATTATTCAGTTGAATGGCCAGTCATATTGGCATTGGGGTTTTGTATCATTACTCAGTTTAAATGGACAATCACATTGGCATTGGGGTTTTGTATCATTACTCAGTTTGAATGGACAGTCATATTGGCATTGGGGTTGTATCATTACTCAGTTTGAATGGACAGTCATATTGGCATTGGGGTTTTTATCATTTCTCAGTTTGAATGGACAGCCATAGTGACATTGGGGTTTTGTATCATTACTCAGTTTGAATGAACAATCATATTGGCATTGGGGTTTTGTATCATTACTCAGTTTGAATGAACAATCATATTGGCATTGGGGTTTTGTATCATTACTCAGTTTGAATGGACAGTCATATTGGCATTGGGGTTTTGTATCATTACTCAGTTTGAATGGACAGTCATATTGGTATTGGGGTTTTGTATCATTATTCAGTTTGAATGGACAGTCATATTGCCATGGGGTTGTTGTATCAATACTCAGTTTGAATGGACAGTCATATTGGCATTGGGGTTGTTGTATCATTACTCAGTTTGAATGGACAGTCATATTGGTATTGGGGTTTTGTATCATTATTCAGTTTGAATGGACAGTCATATTGGCATTGGGGTTTTGTATCATTACTCAGTTTGAATGGACAGTCATATTGGCATTGGGTTTTTGTAGTTTTTGTATCATTACTCAGTTTGAATGGACAGTCATATTGGCATTGGGGTTGTTGTATCATTACTCAGTTTGAATGGACAGTCTTAGTGATATTGGGTTTTTGTATCATTATTCAATTTGAATGGACAGTCATATTGGCATTGGGATTTTGTATCATTACTCAGTTTGAATGGACAGTCATAGTGACATTGGTGTTGTTATATCATTACTCAGTTTGAATGGACAGTCATATTGGTATTGGGGTTTTGTATCATTACTCAGTTTGAATGGACAGTCAAATTGGCATTGGGGTTTTGTATCATTACTCAGTTTGAATGGACAGTCATATTGGCATTGGGTTTTTGTATCATTACTCAGTTTGAATGGACAGTCATATTGGTATTGGGTTGTTGTATCATTACTCAGTTTGAATGGACAGTCATGTTGGCATTGGGTTTTTGTATCATTACTCTGTTTGAATGGACAGTCATATTGGCATTGGGTTGTTGTGTCATTACTCAGTTTGAATGGACAGTCTTAGTGATATTAGGTTGTTGTATCATTACTCAGTTTGAATGGATAGTCATAGTGACATTGGCTTTTTTATTCAATACTCAGTTTGAATGGACATATTGGCATTGGCTTTTTGTAGTACTACTCATCCTGAATGGATTGTTATATTGGCATTAGGTGGATGGTCAGATTGGCATTGGGTGGACAGAAAGGAGTGTAGATATGACCACACATGGCCACTATGATAGCCATCATCAGTAGCTTGTTACTGATACTGTAATCATTTTAGAACAGATCATTTTTTCATAGAATTTGCATTGAAGGATGAAAATGATCTTAAGTACATTTACTGATGGATCGTGTCCCAACTTTGTATTTAATTGCATTTTATGGTTACAGATTATGGCTCAGGTTGTTAAATATAATGGTTTGTGATACAATTATGAATTTGTACCAAACGTTGTAAATTTATCTGAAGACCATCATGAATGAGTGTCAAGGAAATGGGAGCTAAGTGGCCCTCCTAAGAACATACTGAGGCAGCTGACCATTGCTGGCCTGGACAGGTATGAAACCCACTACCCATAGAGTCCAATGTTCTACCAACTTAGCTACCATGATTACCTTTGGGATTTGGGATTATTAGGGCTTGTGAATACAATAGTTCAAACAAATAATAAGTATGGATTTTAACTAAACTTAGCATGTGGGATGGCTTGACAGTATCGGAGTTGAATTTAGTGATCCATGACATCAGGTTGAATGGTGATGATTTGGACTTGTTTTGTACAGCATTCATCACTTGAACATGTTA
The DNA here is from genome assembly GCA_016617855.1 of Megalonaias nervosa. Taxonomy (NCBI): domain Eukaryota; kingdom Metazoa; phylum Mollusca; class Bivalvia; order Unionida; family Unionidae; genus Megalonaias; species Megalonaias nervosa. The sequence goes on along the minus strand of JAECUM010093929.1, from coordinate 53,824 downwards.
ACTCAAACGTATATAGAAGTAATATTTAATTTGAAGTTTTTCATCGGTACAAAACTCAGTTAAAGGAAAAAAAGGAGAAATGAAACACTTCTAATTAATTCTTGCCAATTCTTAGCATCAGTCCCATATTGTATATTTTGTTGTTGCTACAGCCATTAGAGCATCAGTCCTATATTGTCTTACATTGTGTGGTTGCTACAGCCAGTAGATGAGTGGTAGCTACAGCCAGTAGATGAGTGGTTGCTACAGCCATTAGAGCATCAGTTCCATGTTGTAAATTGTGGTTGCTACAGCCAGTAGGTGAATGGTTGCTACAGCCAGTAGATGAATGGTTGCAACAGCCAGTAGAGCATCAGTCCCATGTCTTACATTGTATGGTTTCTACAGCCAGTAGATGAATGGTTGCTACAGCCAGTAGAGCATCAGTCCCATGTCTTACATTGTATGGTTTCTACAGCCAGTAGATGAATGGTTGCAACAGCCAGTAGAGCATCAGTCCCATGTCTTACATTGTATGGTTTCTACAGCCAGTAGATGAATGGTTGCTACAGCCAGTAGAGCATCAGTCCCATGTCTTACATTGTATGGTTTCTACAGCCAGTAGGTGAATGGTTGCTACAGCCAGTAGATGAGTGGTTGCTACAGCCAGTAGAGCATCAGTCCCATGTCTTACATTGTATGGTTTCTACAGCCAGTAGAAGAATGGTTGCTACAGCCAGTAGAGCATCAGTCCCATGTCTTACATTGTATGGTTTCTACAGCCAGTAGATGAGTGGTTGCTACAGCCAGTAGAGCATCAGTCCATTTTTGTACATTTTGTGGTTGTTACAGCCAGTAGATGAATGGTTGCTACAGCCAGTAGAGCATCAGTCCCATGTCTTACATTGTATGGTTTCTACAGCCAGTAGATGAGTGGTAGCTACAGCCAGTAGATGAATGGTTGCAACAGCCAGTAGAGCATCAGTCCCATGTCTTACATTGTATGGTTTCTACAGCCAGTAGATGAATGGTTGCAATAGCCAGTAGAGCATCAGTCCCATGTCTTACATTGTATGGTTTCTACAGCCAGTAGATGAATGGTTGCTACAGCCAGTAGAGCATCAGTCCATTTTTGTATATTTTGTGGTTGTTACAGCTAGTAGATCAATGGTTGCTACAGCCAGTAAATCATCAGTCCCATGTTGTGGATTTTATGGTTGCTGAATTTAAAGACCTGATGAATAAATATCTTGTGAAAAAGTAGGACTACTCGTATGATCATTATTCCCACTATGAAAATGAAATCATATGGACGTTCTCTTGCATACCAGGGCCCAGCAACATGGAACGAATTGCCCACTGAACTTAGACACAAAGACACAGTGATCTCATTCAAGAGCGCTCTTAAAACTCACCTATTTCAACTGCAAGAACAGATTTAAAGACCTAATAATGTTTCCTTATCTTAAATATTTACAGCATGTTTTTTGTTTTCTAATTTCATGGTGTTTGTTTTTAATTTTGTAATCATATCATTATATACGTTTTTTAAGTGTTGTCAAATGTTGTAAAGCGCTTAGAGCTTCTAAAGATTAAGCGCTATACAAAGTGCTCATTATTATTAGTATTATTATTATTATTATTATTATTATTATTATTATTATTATTACTTCCCATGTGCACAAAAGGAAGTTCTCATGAGAAAGGTTGTTTGTGTTTCTGAAAAACCACACAGATTGATATCTACATAAATAAAATAATAGTTTTTTTTTTAATCAAGATCATATTACTGAAAAAGCAATACACTATATAATGGTTATGTTTGCAATACCACAGCAGCAGCAGCAACAGAATTGTCAGTATCAGCTTTCTGGGAATAAAGTTATTTATCACCTACGTTTTCTTACCACCTTGATGGATTCTGTTCATGCCTGAAGGAAAAACACACTTGCAAACCCCGGCAATCTTTAGGCCAAGGTCTCATGGTTTGATGGTCTTCTTTATCTTCTAAAAGAATATCAATTTGTCATAGTAAAATGAGTGTTTTTGCATTTGAGTCAGTTAAACTAGCTTTTTAGATTATCAGTTGTGACATGAATTGCTTTATAGTCTGTCTTACGAGATGGAGGTCATGTACAGCATAAAATATCCACAATACATGTACTTTCTGATTAAACTTTTGGGCAGATCTTGTCATGCCTGAGTGGACCATAAAAAGAATGTATCAGTCATAGGGTTGGATGTAGATAAATACAATTTTATGACTTGGTCTGAAGGGGAAAGGTGTTAAGCGTTATATGAATGTGTGTTTATTTTTTTGTGATAGTACACTTTGCCTTTGGACCAAATACCTTTTGGTGATGAAATAGTCCTGCCATTGATGGACCATTACCCAGAATGCCTTGAGGCAGAGGGCACAATTTCTATACTTGTTTGAACCCTGTGAAAGACCATCTTGTTCAGGTATTTTGACTGACAGCTAATCTGACCAGCACACCTTTGCCAAACAATGGCAGTGCACCCAGGTCAGGCGATAAAGTTATCCAAGATGGCTTGATTAAATCTGGCCTTGGTTTTGTTGAGTCAGTACAGGTTTTTAGCAGAATTCAGATCATTTTCAGAGTGCAGTGTTGGATAATAACTATGGTGATTTGTATTTAATCAGCAGTGAAGCCTAGTATTGCATGGTTTCTTCAAGGTGTATATTTTAAACAAGCAATGCCAAGTGTACTAAGAGACTTTATAACAACTGATAATGTTGAGTGTTGTCTACCAAACTTAACACTGAAGAATAACTTCTTTAGCAAGAAAATGTCTGTCACAGGTATGGATTGCCACTGGACTTACTGAATCACTTTACCTCCCCTGGTCTTACGTTCCTCTTCTTTTCACAGCCAGTCTGACTCTCTCTCTCTCTCTCTTAGTGGACATTTTAATTTGTCCATTTTTTAACTCAGATTTTTATCATTTCAGATATGTTCTATTTTGATACTTTTTCACTAAATTTACATGGATGTCATTGGGTTACTAGAAACAACAAAATACACACCAAAATATACATATTTTTGTACCATAATACTTATGAAGATAAATGTATTATGATTTGTATGTGTTTGAATAATGATAAAAAAGCAAAATAAAATTTAATTTGAGTGATTTTTATGGAAATTATTTCCATTTTTCTATTTATAGCACCATTTGTGTAACAGGTCACTCGGTTGTACTTGACAGCTTTTACCTCATTTTGTATGTTTGTTCGTCTTTATCTACTTTCAAAGACATAAGTATATGATATTTCCACAAACAATATGTAAATACACATGATAATCTCAATCTTAGATCGATTCACTATTTATTACATCTGTCCAATTGAGTAAAATCAAGTATGACCAAGTGACATCATTACACGGATAGCACCAGATGTTGGTAAAAAAGTAAATAATTCATATCAAAATCACTTAAATCAAAGATGTAAATAACTATGTATTTTGGTGTGTATTTCAGTGTATTTCAGGTTTTGAGCATATTTTGGTGTTTCTAGTAAACAAATATAATCCTTATTTAGATGGGGAAATTTTTATGTGAAATGAAGCATCATGTCCTGCCACTCAAGTGAGATTCCCTATTTCATCAGGTGTGCCAGTTAACCTGTTGTACACCTGCGAGTCGAATAAGATTTCCTATTTCATCAGTTGTACCAATTTACCTGTGTATAATGTACACCTGTCAGTCAAGCAAGATTCCCTATTTCATCAGGTGTGCAGTTTACCTGTATGTAATGTTCACCTGCTATTCAAAGATTCCCATTTTACCTGTAGATAATGTACACCCAACTGCCAAGTTGCTCTTTCATGCATTATGTAAGATTATCACATGCTTAAACATGTCAGTACTGAAAGTATTTGATTCTTTAATGCATTAAAATAATGTGTCAAAATTTTAATTTGATATTGTTATAATAGATATGTGAAACATGTTGGTTTTTAACTTTGGAGTTCATTTCAATGACCACCCTTCATTTGCAAGTCCCATATCATTAGCCATTAACTGTTGTAGCACTGTATGTCATGTCTGTCAGTCATGAAATTCCTAATAGCATGTACCCACATCTGTGCACATGTGCCATGAGCATATACCCACATCTGTGCACATGTGCCATGAGCATATACCCACATCTGTGCACATGTGCCATGAGCATATACCCACATCTGTGCACATTATGTGCCATGGACATGTACTCTAATCTGTGCACATTATGTGCTGGGGCATATACCCAAATCTGTGCACATTATGTGCTGGGGCATATACTCAAATCTGTGCACATTATGTGCCATGGACATATACCCGAATCTGTGCACATTATGTGCTGGATGCAGATATCCATATCAGTGCATATTAAGCACCATGTGCATATACAGTACCTGCATCTGTAGACATGTGCTGGGGGTTTATACCTACATCTGTAGACGTGTGCTGGGGGCATATACCTAAATCTGTAGACATTATGTACTAGGGGTTTATACCTACATCTGTAGACAGTATGTGCTGGGGGTTATACCTACATCTGTAGAAGTGTGCTGGGGGTTTATACCTACATCTGTAGACAGTATGTGCTGGAGGTTTATCTTGCACAGAGCTGACTTAGCACACTCTAGCCCTGGTTTCACTAAAATTCTAAATTATTTTCCTCAAATTGAATTTTTACATTATCTTGTTTGGATACTTCAGACAAGAGTTATATTTTTGTCAGAGGTAGTCATAATGGAAAGGATGCACAATCACCTTTTAGTTATAACATTGTTAAGACATGAAAACCATTTTTATATTTAAAAAGAGTTGAGAAATTCTCAAATTTTCCCCCGAGATAAGACATGGCTTTTAAAGAAGACTCAAAATTTTAAGAGTTTATTTTAATCCTTACTGCCTGCTGAATATTCTGTAAAGAAAAAAATCATTGTTTCCAACAAAGCAGTTAGAAATATATTCACAAATATCAATTTGAGAAGACATTTTGACTGGAGCCTGATCTGCCTGTGCATTGTTTGCAGTTGGTCATTCACAATGGCAAGGCATTTTCTTTTACAGGCTTTGGACTACTATAAACTTAATGATGATAATAATAATAATAATAATGACTTTATTTTCAGTGGGTGATTCATTTAGTTACAAATGAGAAAACTAATCTACCTTGAGGCCCTCTATTATGTACATATAAGAGACAAAGTAATGATAATATGTTTACACACACACACACAGAGTATATAAACAACTATTCACATAAATGCAACATTGCTGTGGAAATGAAAGTGAAGCACAGGAGATGGGTGGTGTAACATGTAATTAAATCAGTACACCATTTTTTATGATTTCATCCATATAATACACCTATTGTGGAAGGAAGAGATGCTTGGAGCTGATTTAATATCATGTGGAATGTTATTTCAAACAAGCACATCGGAAAATAGAAAGCTATTTTTGATTAGCTCTTTTTTTTAGCTTGGGTACTTTGAAATTTTACCCTTTTAATGGTCTTAGGTTTGAGGTACCAGTAGATTCTCTTTCCTGGAAAATGGTGTTTAGATAAGTAGGGGCAGATTTTGTAAACACCTTGAACATTACTTTGGCCTTTCTTAAAAATATTCTTTCATTTATTGGTAATACTTTGAATGTAAGCATTGCAGTTTGAACATTTTCTGTTTTCTGATCAAGAATTATTTTACATTCACTTTCCTGGAGTCTGGAAATTTTTCTCATGTTTGTAGCAGTTGTGTTCCCCAGAATTATATTACAGTAGTCAAGATGCAGTTGAATGTAACTTTTTAAGTAGTAACTCTGTAATATAATGGAATGAAGATCCTGACTTTCTTTAAGAGCCAAAGATAAGAGTTTATTCACAGTGTTACTGTGTCATAAAACTCCAGACCAAAGCATTCTTCATACATGAGCAACTATGGTTGACAGGTAACACTTAATCCCCTGCTGTTGACTTTCCTTGATTCACAAGTTTTCAGATTTATCTCATCTTGCTTACAACCTTAAACTGAATTAAAATGAGATTTTTGCCTTTCATATGTCCTTAGCCATATGTATTCTTTATCCCCTGATCAAAGATTTACTGTGAAAACCCCATTGTCAGTGCAGTAATTGATTATGAATTCATCAATCAGTCATACCACTCATCCCTTATGGCTAATTTATAAATGCTGTAAATATATTGAAATGCCAGTATTGTATATGAAACTTGAACAAAATTAAAGACCCTCTGATAACATAAGGCTCTTGAGAATTGTAAAAACATGGACTGAAGTTTATAACATGTAAGGCCAGGAATAGTAAATGAAGGCATGGTATATAGGGACAATTGGTTTGAGGCCAGGACTATTTAATGAAGGCACAGGAAGTAGGTACTTTTTTGGCTGGGACTAGTATAAGAAGGCACAGGAAGTAGGGACTATTACTTTGAGGCCATAGGAATTAGGGACTAGTTTAATGGCCAGGACTAGTAAATGATGGCATAGGAAGTAAGGACTGTAAGTGCAAGGCCAGGACTAGCAAATGAAGGCACAGAAAGTAGCAACTATTAGTTTGAGACCAAGACTAGTGAATGATGGAACAGGAAGTAGGGACTGTAGGTGCATGGCCAGGACCAGCAAATGAAGGCACAGAAAGTAGGGACTATTAGTTTGAGGCCAGACAAGTAAATTAAGGTAATGGAAGTAGGGACTGTTAGTTTTGTAATCATATGAGATGTGTATTTTAAATTATCCTGCAGTTAACATTTCTATAATAACAAGGTAGCTCAACAGCTATGGCTTTGGGTGCACAGATTTTTTTCCAAAAATGTTTAAAATATCAAGCACCATTTATACATGTTTGTAAGTTAAGTCCAACTGTGAACAGCATATACTCTGATCTGATATTGCATAATGTGCAGACAACACAGACCCTAATATGCCATTGCATAGTGTGCAGGAAGACCAGGGTCTGTGTTATTTGTTCTACTGAATATTCTTAACAAACTGCATAGACCCAGATCTACCAGCACATTATGCAACTGCAGATCTGGGTTGGTGCAGTTTGCAGTTGGCCCTGACCAAGCAAGGTACATGGTTATGGTATGCAAGTGCAATCATTGGTAAATAATATGTTGTTTACATGACAATCATCAGTGTAATTCATGAACTGCACTTTAAAAAATAATACTTACACTTCCTTAGGCAATGAAACAGATTTTTCTTTGCATTTATTTGTGAATTGATTAATATTCAAGAATTTTTTGGGAAGTGAAAATTGCCTTCCATATTAAAGGGAAGGATGTAATTTTTATCTCCAGCTGTGAAATCTTACCTACCTGCCTACCGACCTATGCATCTAATCAGTCCCACAGGTATGCACACTTGGATAGGTCACTGCCATGTTTATTAATCCAGTTTGTACCTAACTAGCCAACTATCCCTCTTTTAAAGATTATTTGTAGATCTTTATTATTCCATCATATAAAACAATAGCATTACTACAGCTGTGAGTGGTTTGACTTATTAAATGATTTTAGATTTTTGTGTGACTTCATTTTTACAAGTTACTGGATTAAGCATGTGTACTAGGGTGTTAGTATCCATGCAGTGACAATTATTGGTCAGTACTATGAAAAGCTCAGCAATATGCACAGTATCCAGTACCTGGGGAATATGCATATTATCTAGGCTATATGCACATCATAATATTCAGGCAATATGCACAGTATCCAGTACCTGGGGAATATGCACAGAAACTAGACAACATGCATAGTATATAGTAAACAGACAACATGCATAGTATATAGTAAACAGACAATATGCATAGTATATAGTAAACAGACAATATGCATAGTATATAGTAAACAGACAATATGCACAGTATATAGTAAACAGACAAAAAGTATTCAGTATCCAGGCAATGTGGAGACTGACAGTTAAGGAAATGTAGTCTTTGAAGTTTGTTCTGTGTATTATTTTATACCTGAAGTTATCAGATACCCTGTAGTTTCATGTCCTACCTTTGCATGTGACATAAATTACATTTTGCATGCCTGTGTCCAGACCTTCTCCTCTATTTCCATGTTGAAAACTGCCTAATAATTGGACCTGTCTGCTCAACAGTGACCCTATCATTCAATTCTGACTTGGGATGAATCAGTCCACACAATAGCAAGAGACCTAACTATGCTGGCAATAAAACAATTTTTCAGTATTTATCTGATAGTTTGAATAGTTTCCTGTAACCTGTTCAACCTTTTGTCAAATTAGTGACAAGTTGTATACATAATCTTAACAGAGTAAAGATAAATTATGAAGCTGGAAATCTAAATGACTTTATTCATGCAATCTGAGTAGCTTATAACAGACCTCTATCTCTTTCATGAATTGCTGTGTAGACAAACCCTTGATGTTGACCTTTCATGCATTATGAATTGCTGTTTAGACAAACCCTTGATCGGGAGTGTGTGTTTCATTTCGAATTTTAACATAGCTTTAAAACAATTTCAGTCATATTGCTACAATGTCTGCAGTGTGGCAGTTTATAGTGATGTCTAGCACTGGGGCATCATGCCACAGACATATAGCATCATGTCCCATCCAGTCACATTATCCTGACAACAGGCTGACAAGTCCTGACACTAACCTCTTAATACTGAGTACCTAGCGAGACAGCTGTTAGTACCATTTTTCTAAGTCTTTGGTATGACTCAGCATGGGTTCAAAACTGCAACCTCCTGCATCTGAGTGGACACTGTAACCACTAGGCCACTGAAGTGGATGCTGTAACCACTAGGCCACTGAAGCGGTCCCTTGATAGGGACCTTTCATGCATTATGAATTGCTGTGTAGACACACCCTTGATGGGGACCTTTCATGCATTATGCATTGCAGTGTAGACAAACCCTTGATGGGGACCTTTCATGCATAGTACACATCAGTCTGCATGGGTTTGAGTCTTGGTTTGGACAAGACAGGTATGTGAGTGAGTTTCCAGTAGCTTACCATGGGTTGTTGGTTCTTTCTGGGGGTCTTCCCTGGTTCTTCATTCACAAAACAAAAAAACCCCATAAATATATCACATTTTAAAATTTTAAGAATATGATTGAACCTCTTCATCACTCTAATTTTTTATCTCTAAAGAAATCTCTTGAGTGCCAAAGTACCACGATTTTTGTGAAGTAAACTCCTATGTGATAAAATATAGATGTTTTGAGGCACATGGTGTCCTAGATGCATGGTCCATCAGACATGGTTTTACATCATTAGAAATCGTGACACAAAAACAGAGTCAAAAAACCCCTTTGTGTCAGAACTGGGGGTCACATTGAGTAAAAAACAAACCTTAATGTCTAAACTGGGGGTCAAGTTAAAAATTTGGGGGTCTGTGATGCACAAATGAGGGCAAAGAGAAACACCACATTTCTCATCAGATAAACAAATTTTATGTCCTGATGAAAATGGCTTTCCTGTTGCAAAACTATGAAAATTGGTACCAACAGAAAATAAAATGAATTCAGTCAATCAAAAACAGGTGATAAATTTTTCATTGCATTCTTCACAGATATTTTTGAGATGTTACCTTCCTAGATGCAATGCCATATTGTTTATTACCTGATTTTACAATGACATACATATGGAACCTGACTGGGTTTCTTTGTCCATTGGTACATGTTTATTATTGTTGCTCTACCATAAATACTACTACTGTACTGAGAGGATTGCCATCAACCATACACAAATTCATCCAGGGTCTTGTTAGTTCTAACTGAAAAATTTGCCCCTTGGACAACTAACATGGTTGCAAGGGCCACCTTAAAGATCATGTTATTGCTACTTATCCCAAATTGATGGTGGTGTTAATATGGGGCTTTCACATGAAGATTTCTTGCAATGTCAAGTTGGTCCTGAATGTAAATACCAGTAGTGCCTCAAGGGATCCAGATTGGTCTTAATAGTGGCCATCTTGAAACTCATGTTATTGCTACTTTCCTGAGTGATGCTTACATTAACATGGGGTTATCACTAAAAGACTTTTTCTGATGTCTGGTTGGTACTAATGAAAATAGTATCTGGTTGGTACTAGGGAAAATGGTGTCTATTTGGTACTATTAAAAATGTCTGGTAGGTATTAATGAAAATGGTGTCTGGTTGGTACTTAGGAAAATGGTATCTGGTTGGTAATTAGGAAAAGGTATCTTGTTGGTTCTTAGGAAAATGGTATCTAGTTGGTACTAATGAAAATGATGTGTGATTGGTACAAATGAATATGGTATCTTGTTGATACTAATAAAAATGGTATCTAGTTGGTACTAATGAAAATGATGTGTGATTGGTACAAATGAATATGGTATCTTGTTGATACTAATAAAACTGGTATCTGGTTGGTACTAATGAAAATGGTATATAATGGGTACTAAGGAAAATGGTATATGATTGGTACTAATGAAAATGGTATATAATTGGCCCTAAAGAAAATGGTATCTGGTTGGTACTAATAAAAATGATGTCTGGTTTGTACTAACAAAAATGGTATCTAATTGGTACTAATAAAAATAGTATCTGGTTGGTACTAATCAAAATGATGTCTGGTTTATACTGAAGAAAATGGTATCTGGTTGGTACTAATTCAAATTATATCTGGTTAGTACTGATGAAAACGGTATCTAATTGGTCCTAAGGAAAATGGTATCTGGTTGGTACTAATGAAAATGGTGCCAGGTCAGTGGTGGTCATCTTGAAAACCTTGTTATCACAATATCTCTTAAAGAGACAGTCAGTGTGACATGGTATTTTAACTTAACATTCTCACCTGATGTTGTTGGTCCTAAATGAAGATGATGCTAATGTGTTTGCCCAAAATTGGACAGTCTCAAAAAAGCTAATTCTCCTGAACAAATGGCCACACAGACATTTTAAAAAATCACAACCAAGAACCACTTCTTTTTTTACAGTATATATTTATTTCTGTATTGCAGTGATGCTGATCTAACCTTATCCAACTGCATCATTAGTAGATAACCTACTTTATGTTGCTATGCTGTACAATGCCAAGCCAAAGGGTTGCTGTGATAGCCATCATGAAAATCTTGATATAGGTACTTCTGAATGAACAGTCATATTAACATGGGATTTCCACTAAAACACTGTAGCAATATGAACTGGTTCTGAATGAAAATGGTGCTCATCTGTCAACCCAGATAGCAGCCTAGTGATCATATTGCTATCTTGCTATTGCATCTCTCTCTTGCATGAATGGTGGCATGTCAGAAAGAACATTTAAGGTAATGTGCCATATTGACCTGACTGATCAGGGTCTGTGCTGTTTCTTCAGCTTAACATTTCAAACTTACATCATAGACCCATATCTGCAAAGGTATTTCATTGCCAATACTGTTCAGAGTTGGATGGGTGTTGTACATGGAAAATATGGTATGCAGTGAATAATAATAAGTAATTCACAGGTTATCATTGTTCTGGTTCTGTCTGAATGGTAATATATATATGTATGTATATCTAATACTAATCTCCCAGTAGTGTTTGTACTGTGAATGGTATCAAGTATTTGGCTAGACCTGGCTTTTTTCCATTTGTAAGCCACTGTTTGTGTGAGCACAAGTAAGTCTGAATGGAACTGGATTGCTTGCAAACATTTATTTGGCATACAATACATGTTAGGAGAATTTTCATTTTACTTAGTATTTCCAAAGAAAAAAAATGCTTCAGTTTATTTTGGAATCCAGATTGTAAAAAGGTAAGTACCTTATAGACAGGAGAAATATTTGAGCCAGAGTATCTGTTAATACATAATGTTATCAAGGTGTTCTGTCTGTGTTCACAATATTTAGCTAATTAAAAAGAGATCAAAAAGGAAAGATATGACCAGGTGTATGAAATCCACAAATCCTGTTACAGATCATGTAAACATCATTTTTTCTGCAAACTGTTCCACACAAATGCAAGAAGCCGGACCAAATATTGTAAGGTTTTGAAGAAAGGGTGTACTTACAGCAGTGGCAGGTAGGAAGTATATTTTGGTGCTTAAACACTTAAACATTGGCATAAGACTGAGGAATAATGGCCTTATCTTGATTTAGCCTCATACTCTGAGTTTGGTATGTAAGCTGCAAACCTTGGTCAGATAGTGCCACTTTAGAAAAAATACCATTTGTTCTTGTTGCTGAAAAACCTGTTTTTGAAAGTGATGCCAGTTTTTTGTATTTCAGTCTACACATTGTGATATAGCATGTTTTCAAGGTAATTTTTTCTGATCTTTTTCTGTGCCATTCTGTGACAAGGATTTGCATTCAGAACTCCATTATGAAAGATGTCATCTGTACTTATCTTATCGCAGAATTGTATGATGAATGAAGAAGCAAAAAAAACAATGTTTATTGTAATTTAGCGACATACTTTACCGATTAGCATTTACACATTTACTGTCCATTCACATGATGACATCTTGCTTCAGACAAGAAAATTTTGTGCAGTTACAAACACTCAGGGCCAGTTTTTGGGAAAGTAGGCAGTTATAAAGGTACCCTTTGGATATAAGTGTGTGCCTTAGTACATTGTACCAACTTTTGACCTTTCCAGTTTTCTCTGGAGTTATCTACTTTGCATGTTTTAATGAATTAGTTTCAGAACACTGGTTAGTTCTTGCTAGAAATATCTGGAGAATCACCAGGTAATAATTTATTGCATTTTGTGTCAAACTGAAACTGGAGGCAATTTACAGTTATCTATTTCTAGTAACACTGTAACTGTACCCATATGTATTTCCAGTTACATTCATACTATAACCTATGTCTATTTTCAGTTACACTCAAACTGTACTCCATATCTACTTCTTATGACACTCAAACTGTACCTATATCTACTTCCAGTTATACTCTAACTGTATTCCATATGTAACCCATATCTGTTTCCAGTTACACTCTAACTGTATTCCATATGTAACCCATATCTGTTTCCAGTTATACTCTAACTGTATTCCATATGTAACCCATATCTGTTTCCAGTTATACTCTAACTGTATTCCATATGTAACCCATATCTGTTTCCAGTTACAATGTAACTGAGCAACAGGATGAACTGGGTTAGGATTAGATTATAGCAAAGATAATGAAAGTAATTTCATAAATGAGATGTTTATTAATAATGTGATTGAAAAAAAAGAATGAATCTGACACCAAACTCATGCACATAAAATCCAACAATGGATTTATCAGATAGATGTGCACCAAGTTAAAACAACTAATATAAGGAAATAATATCATTCCTAACTGGAACTAATCAGAACATGAAACAGAAATGAGTAATCAAGCAAGAATTAACATATGAAACTTATAAATAAATAAGATTGATATATGGATTGATCATCAGGAATGATCAATGTTTAGAATTCAAACTAGAAAATGAACTCTATTTCACCTATAACCAATGGTATCAAAGTATGGATTCACACAGTCATGAATGAGGTCTGATTTTGTCACCTCAAAGTATGAAATTTTTACAAAAATATGAATAATGTTTTGTCCCAAGTAGGATTTATACATATATATCTGATTTTCAGTCATATAGTGATACTGAATAATTTAACAACTGAACATATAACTCTTGGTGTTCAGTTTACGATCATGAAGTATTTTTGGTTTCACCACTCTCATCGGATGGTTAATGAATCACCATGCATGTCCCATCTCTCCCAGTCTGCCAAAGGATCTCTCAAGAGCCGCTTTATTTGCTGCAGACCAATTGGTCCTGAAATTTTGGTCACTCAGTGAGAGAAAATCACCGTCATCCTCCAAGTTGATGTCACCACTGACAGCAGCATACAGGTTATACAAAACCCCACTGAGTCCTACGACTCCCCATCCAAAACAACAGTTCTATAGATGAAGATTGCTCCTGTAAAGTGTACAGCTTCCTAACAAAATTTGTGCTGTGATAATACTGTCTGACTTGACTCTGTAAGTACCTGGGTTATCAGGTGCAATCCATGACAAGAGAGCTTAAGGTAATCGGTATTCTCACTGCAAGCACTTTGCTCATGCAGCATTGTTTGAACCGAATTCAGTATTTTTATATAACTTAAGGCATAAATAAACCACTCTCAGTAATACTGTATGCAGAAACAAAACCCGAGCACATTTTAGTTCAGGTATTATGCATAAACTGTTAGAATACACAGTTCTGTGACAAACTGTACCCCATGTCTCAGAATTTCCAGGTATACTGTAACTGTACCCCATGTCTTAGAATTTCCAGGTACACTGTAACTGAACCCCATATCTATTTGCAGTTACACTGTAACTGTATCACATAAAAAAGGCACTTTTCAGTTAAATTCACTTGTAGATGACTTTAGCAAAGGTCATCACAATTGGAAAGGTCATCACAAAGAAGTTTCTGAAGAGTCTGGCATGCCACCTTTGGCATATTTTGCCATTATAGGTTGTGAACATCTGTACTAGATTATAATGCTTTTGACAATTATGCAATTTAGTAAATGCATGATTATAATGCTTTTGATGATCATGCAGTTTAGTCAGTACTAGATTATAATGCTTTTGATGATCATGCAGTTTAGTCCATGCTAGATTATAATGCTTTTGATGATCATGCAGTTTAGTCAATGCTAGATTATAATGCTTTTGATGATCATGCAGTTTAGTCAGTGCTAGATTATAATGCTTTTGATGATCATGAAGTTTAGTCAGTGTTAAATTATAATGCTTTTGATGATCATGCAGTTTAGTCAATGTTAAATTATAATGCTTTTGATGATCATGCAGTTTAGTCAATGCTAGATTATAATGCTTTTGACAATCATACAGTTTTAAGTCAATGTTAAATTATACTGCTTTTGATGATCATGCAGTTTAGTCAATACTAGATTATAATGCTTTTGACAATCATGCAGTTTAGTCAATGCTAGATTATAATGCTTTTGACGATCATGCAGTGCTTTTGATGATGATGCAGTTTAGTCAATCCTAGATTATAATGCTTTTGACGATCATGCAGTTTAGTTAATGCTAGATTATAATGCTTTTGACAATCATGCAGTTTAGTCAATGCTAGATTATACTGCTTTTGATGATCGTGCAGTTTAGTCAATGCTAGATTATAATGCTTTTGATGATCGTGCAGTTTAGTCAGTACTAGATTATAATGCTTTTGACGATGATGCAGCTTAGTCAGTGCTAGATTATAATGCTTTTGAGGAACATGCAGGTTAGTCAGTGCAGTTTAGTCAATGCTAGATTATAATGCTTTTGAGGATCATGCAGTTTAGTCCATGCTAGATTATAATGCTTTTGAGGATCATGCAGTTTAGTCAGTGCTAGATTATAATGCTTTTGAGGATCATGCAGTTTAGTCCATGCTAGAGTATGAGGCTTTTGAGGATCATGCAGTTTAGTACATGCTAGATTATAATGCTTTTGTGGATCATGCAGTTTAGTCCGTGCTAGATTATAATGCTTTTGAGGATCATGCAGTTTAGTCAGTGCTAGATTATAATTCTTTTGAGGATCATGCAGTTTAGTCCGTGCTAGATTATAATGCTTTTGAGGATCATGCAGTTTAGTCAATGCTAGATTATCATTCTTTTGAGGATCATGGAGTTTAGTCAATGCTAGATTATAATGTTTTTGAGGATCATGCACTAATCTGGCATTATTTTTCCATATTAAATTTAGATTTAAATAAACTTAAAGTGTATACATGAGCTGACAAATTTATCTCTTTGCATAAATTGCAAATACTACTGCTACTACTATTACTACTATTTCTACCATTTGTGATGCTTCATTAATGGTAACTCATTTGGTACAAAACTCTTGTGCCTTAATGCATGGCTATATAGTGAAAAGCAAGTTTAGGCATCCCTGAGATGTCATGCAAAACAAAGGCCCTAACCCAAATCCCTAAGATGTCATGCAAAACAAAGATCTTAACCCTAATCCCCCAAATGGCATGCAAAACAATGACCCTAACCCTAATCCCCCAAATGGCATGCAAAACAATGACCCTAACCCTAATCCCCCAAATGGCATGCAAAACAAAGACCCTAACCCTAATCCCCCAAATGGCATGCAAAACAAAGACCCTAACCCTAATCCCCCAAATGGCATGCAAAACAAAGACCCTGACCCTAATCCCCCAAATGAGTGCCAAAAACAGCACCCTGGACCTCCAATCCCCAAACAGCAAAACAAAGACCCTAACCAAATCCCTAAGTATCAAAAACAAAGACCCTAACCCTATCCCCCAAATGGCATGCAAAACAAAGACCCTAACCCTAATCCCCCAAATGGCATGCAAAACAATGACCCTAACCCTAATCCCCCAAATGGCATGCAAAACAAAGACCCTAACCCTAATCCCCCAAATGGCATGCAAAACAAAGACCCTAACCCTAATCCCCCAAATGGCATGCAAAACAAAGACCCTAACCCAAATCCCTAAGATGTCATGCAAAACAAAGACCCTAACCCTAATCCCCCAAATGGCATGCAAAACAATGATCCTAACCCTAATCCCCCAAATGGCATGCAAAACAAAGACCCTGACTCTAATCCCCCAAATGGCATGCAAAGCAAAGACCCTAACCCAACCCCCAAAATGCTAAATTTTCAATAGAACTCCATGACTTGAGCGGATCACAGGAGCTGTCTGGGGCAAAAGGTCATCTCAATTAGTTGTCTTTTACCACATGCAGGAGGGTGATATACTTAAGTACAGTATATACATATACAATAATTACATATTTACTATTAGCTGAAAAGAAATAGGATACTTGTTACTTGTTTAAAATTTAGTCAGGGTATTGTAAAAAGGCACTGAGAGAATTTGATTGTTTTAAAGGAAAGCTGTTCCAGACAAGAACCCACCAAAGTGCAAAACCCTTCTTACAAAAGAATGTTACAGCAGAATTTAAGGTGGGCATTAATTGAGTTGGTTTTAGGGATAGTCCAACACCTTGAATTTGAAATGGTTCATGGTAATTGATACTTCAAAGCTAACAGTTTATCAAGTGTCTGTTTGCCCCTTTTTCAATGGCTCATTTCAAACATGCTTCCACTAATTTCATGGTAGATTACCTGGCTGAATCCTTCACTGGACTTATAATCACCTTTGTCCAGCACCTGCATTTTGTAATGACCCTGGGTGGCTTTGTATGCCACAGAACCTATTGACAAGGTTCTAGTTTAATGTCCCTAGCATGTAGGAACATATGAAATGAAGTGTTTAATCGTCCTTTGGTAAAAGGATCATGTACAACAAAAATAAATTGTTAAAATCCAAAAATAAATGAACTTTAAGGTCAGAAATGTGAAGTAGAATAGCAAAGACCACCAGTCAAATTAGCTGAACACGTTCTAAATTTTACAATGATCTGGTTTAAGAAAATACATTAACCAGGATCTATTTGAGAACTTAAATTTTAGGGGCAAATTCCTCCTCCCATTTAAATAAAAGGGCAACATTTAGGATGAACAAATGAGGTAGGGCTTTTGAAAAGCACGTGTGTTGTTCATACATTCAGTAGATTTTTGGCAAGATATTCTTGAAATGAGTGTGAACTGTGAATCAAATGACCAAAACATGTTTTAAATTTTGAATCTGTCTTATTAGGGCCTTACATTGACATGCAGGTCTGTCTCATTAGAGCCTTACATTGACATGCAGGTCTGTCTCATTAGGGCCCTACATTGACATGGAGGTCTGTCTCGTTAGGACCTTACATTGACATGCAGGTCTTTCTAATTAGGGCCCTTAATTGACATGCAGGTTTGTCTAATTAGGGCCCTTAATTGACATGCAGGTCTTTCTCATTAGGGCCTTACATTGACATGTGGGGCCCCAAGTGGCCGAGTGGTCTAAAGTGCTGACCTTTACAGATCACTGCCATCTCACCTCTGTCTGCATGGGTTCAAGTCTTGGGCTCAGCCATTGTGGGTATGTGAGAAACCTTGCCAGTAGCTTCTCGTGGGTCGGTGGTTCTTTCCAGGTTCTTCCTCCACCATTTATACTGGCCACCATGTATAGCCTATCTTGTGCTGAAAAATGGCATTAAACCCTATAACAACAACAACAACAACATTGACATGTAAGTGAATTGTATATTACAAATAGATGTGTCTGTTAAAAGTTTCATCTTTTCAGGTCAAAATTGGATTGAATTATTGACATTTTTCCATCAGTTTTAAATCTCCACAATGGCAAGTCCTTGTAACCAAAATAACTCTAGAACCATTCATCATATTGTGATGCAGTTTCATGTGTACACTGTCTCATAGTCCTAGATATGCCATTTATGGGGGTTGTCTTATTAACTCCATTTTGGATAGAATTATGGCCTTTGACAATAAACTTCTTGTCTTCACATGAGATATGGTTTGCAAAACCTTTAAAAATCCTTGAATTGGAAGGGTTACCTTGAAAACTTCTTGAATTTAGCTCAAAATCTATTCAACAGTTACCTCTGGAATTTGGGAAAAACATTACTCTTGAACCTGTATGTGCCATTAATCAATTTTATGTTATGTGTGATTTTGGACAGTTATGGCCCTTGTCCATTAACATAATATCTTTACATGAGATCTTGCTTGTAATCAATATAAAAAAAGAACCATTCAGCTTATTCTGATGCAGTTTGATGTGAACATTGTTTCCTATACCGTGATGTATTGCTTATTAATTTGTCTTGTTTAAACCATTTTGGATAGGTATGGTCCTTGTTGATCAGCTTCATGTTTTTATGTGGCAGGGTGGGCCCATTTGTAGTTGAAAGCAGGTGGGGGTAGGATGGGCCCATATGTAGTTGAAAGCAGGTGGGGGTAGGTAGGTCCATTTGTGGTTGAAAGCAGGTGGGGGTAGGGTGGACCCATTTGTGGTTGAAAGCAGTTAGGGGTAGGGTGGGTCCATTTCTTGTTGAAAGTAGGTGGGGTAGGTGGGTCCATTTGTGGTTGAAAGCAGGTGGAGGTAGGGTCAGCCCATTTGTAGTTCAAAGCAGGTGGGGGTAGGTGGATCCATTTGTGATTGAAAGAAGTTAGGGGCTGGGTGGGCCCATTTGTTGTTGAAAGCAGTTAGGGGTAGGTGGGTCCATTTGTGGTTGAATGCAGGTGGGGGTAGGTGGGTCCATTTGTGGTTGAAAGCAGGTGGGGGTAGGGTGGGCACATTTGTTGTAGTGAAAGCAAATATTTTACCAGAAGTCTAAATTTAAAGTCATGTTTGTTATCCTTTTTTGTGCACATTGATGATTCCAATTATAAACAAGAAACAGGGAATCTAATCACAAGTTTAAAGAAATCTTTTCAGTTTGTCCTACGTTTTGTAGCTTGAAATGTATCCCCTATAGATGTGGATTGACAAGTCACTTCATCCTCACAATTTTTGTTTGCTGTGTTAGGTTTTGTTTTTGTTGGGGTGGATGGGTACATTATAAAGGTAAATGTCTGCTTTCTTCTGATACCAAGCTTATATTGTAGTGCCTGTTCTGATGTTACTGCACTGGGAAATTAGACAACAAGGTTTTCTTTTATGCATTTAATAAAATATGAAGCCTTCTGGTTTCCACATGCTGTCTGACTGTGTCCTGCACTATGGTTGACCCTAGCTTATAAATGAACCTTTGCTGAGCCCACCCACCCCTCATCAGAGAAAGCATTCCTTGAAGACCTTTCTACACTAATGCCGAGCTAATTTATTGTCTGATTGTGTTAATTGCAGACATTCATCTAACCCTAGCATACAAACCAAAATGCACAAAACCTAAATTCTATAACCAAATTATAACCATATGTCCTGTTTCCATTCATACCAATTATAAGTAAGATTTGCTGTTTACTAGAATTTCCAATTATGATATATTAAGTTAAAAATAACATGTAAAACAAATTTTGAGCTAAGTAATACCAAATTACACTTTAACTACTTAACTCTATTTTAAAAACTTTATCCCTACATAAAAAGCTACGAATTATAGCAACAAATGTTCACAAATCGAAATGTTTGGCTAGAAAGGGAAACTTGCTATCAGTGATTTATTGTAAGCCTACAAACATAGCATTTCCAACTAATAATAGGTTTCTTTGTTTGAATTGCTTGCCAGCCTGAAGTGCTCCCACTAGGCAAGATAACACCATATTTAACAGTGATATTGCTGCTAGTAAATTTAACAGTTAAAGCAGATGTAGCCCTCTTTTATAACCCAACAATAATTAATAATATACCACCTGAAATAATTAAATCTAGCATTATAATATTTAACCCAGCAACTTTACACAATGGTTCCACAGAACACTGTCTCTTACATTCTGCTCTGAATGTGTCTTGCATATTTTTAATACATAAGGTGCGATAATAAGAATGTTCCAGTTCCCTTAATTAGACCATCTTAGAATCTCCAGGCAAACTTATAATAGAATCAGTAGAGTAGCCCACCATTTTAAGAGAAATGAGCCTTTTATTTTGTAGAGGGTGCTCCATTTGTGACAGTTCATAAGCTTTTCTGAAATCAACCTGATCAATATACCTGTATATGTGAGAGACAGTGGGACAGAATATACATGTATACTAGTGCTTCAAACAGGAGTAAGTGAGATCACTGCATTTTCACTTGAAAATTATCTAACACAGGGTCTTATAAAATAATAAATATCATGTAATAAATGAGTGACTGTATCTACAGGTTTAAAAAAATCGTGAAGAAATTGATCATTAAAAAAAGATGTCTGCCACATAGTGTGAAGGGTATATGTAAGGACAAGTTAACCGTGTCACATGACAAATTCTATTCTTGATCAATATGCCGACCAGGTTTGTGAAATGTTATTATTCAGTATCTTGCATTGTCAACTTACACACCAACTAATAAAACTCCTCACCAGCTAATAAACATACACACCAATTAATAATAAACCTACACACCAATTAATTATAAACCCACACACCAATTAACAATAAACCTTCATACCAACTAATAAACCTACACACCAATTAATAATAAACCTACACACCAATTAATAATAAACCTACACACCAACTAATAAAACTCCTCACCAGCTAATAAACCTACACACCAACTAATAAACCTACACACCAATTAATAATAAACCTACACACCAATTAATAATAAATCTACACACCAGCTAATAAACCTACACACCAACTAATAAACCTACACACCAATTAATAATAAGCCTACACACCAATTAATAATAAACCTACACACCAACTAATAATAAACCTCCACATCTATTAATAATAAACCTTCACACCAACTAATAAATCTTCACACCAGCTAATAAACCTACACACCAATTAATTATAAACCCACACACCAATTAACAATAAACCATCATACCAACTAATAAACCTTCACACCAACTGATAAACCTGCACACCAACTAATAAACCTTCACACCAACTAATAAACTAGCACACCAGCTAATAAATCTACACACCAACTAATAAACCTTTACACCAACTAATAAACCTGCACACCAACTAATAAACCTTCACACCAACTAATAAACCTGCACACCAACTGCACACCAACTAATAAACCTTCACACCAACTAACAAACCAGCACACCAACTAATAAACCTTCACACCAACTAATAAACCAGCACACCAACTAATAAACCTTCACACCAACTAATAAACCTGCACACCAACTAATAAATCTTCACACCAACTAATTAACCAGCACACCAACTAATAAACATACACACCAACTAATAAACCTTCACACCAACTAATAAACCTGCACACCAACAAATAAATCTGCACACCAACTAATAAACCTTCACACCAACTAATAAACCAGCACACCAACTAATAAACATACACATCAGCTAAAAAACCTTCACACCAACTAATAAACCTACACACCAACTAATAAACCTACACATCAATTAATAAACCTTCACACCAACTAATAAACCTTCACACCTACTAATTAAACTTTGGAAAGAAACACACCATTAGTAGCATTGTTTATTTTTCATGTAAAGGAAATAACATTGCTATTTTGTCATCAGTCAAGGATATTTACAAGATTTCAGTTGAGAAAAGCGGATCTTCTATGGATTTTTTAAAATAAATTATTTGTGATTAATTTTTTTTACTGCATTTAAAATATGTAAAATTCTTATGATACATGTTTGTTCAAATTAATATCCACCTTAATAAGTATAATGCAAAAATTTAATAAATAAAAAATATAGAAGCAAACTAAATGGAATATACATGCTGGCATCATGACCATTATCACTAACAAGATGCACCAGTGGGACATGTACATTCCAAATTATCATCAGCAAGGTTGACCAGTGTGTCATGTACATCCCAATCTGTTATCATCAGTAAGATGTACCAGTATGATATCTGTGTGTGATAATTGGCCCACCACCTACTTTTGACAATTTATTAGGCTGAGCCCCTAGTCTTACAATGGTAGAAATATTGTACATGATAAACTTATGTATTGATGTTGATACTTAACAAAAAGGGTTGCAGGATGGTCAGATACACCCAGATTACATGTAAAGTATGTCAGCATAAAGCTATGGTGGTATATACTGCTTTATGTTCTTGTATTTAGATATTCCAGTAAGAGTTTCACACACTTGGTTACATTTTCAGGTCAAATCTGGTTCCATAAAATCAATTCACATTAACAGGATATTCTAAATTGCAATGCAGGACATCTTTCTCATGAATTTGTGATGTATGTATTCAAGTGCAGTAATAGTTTCACCTTGTGGCTTTTAATACTGCCCTCTTAAAGTAGTCTGCTTTTGAAAAATAAGCACAATTTACCAGAATTCTAAATATGAAGAATAAGAGATAAAATTGTACATCCATATGAGATAAAATTGTACATCCATATGAGACATTTAAAGTAAAGGATACAATTAAAAACAGAAGATTGTAAAGTAAACTACTACTCACCCCTATGGCTGTAGTAAATTGGCTAAAGTCACAGTACCTGATAACATCTCAGGATTACTGTACTCACCCAGTATGGCTGTAGCAAATTGTCTAAGGTAGACAGTACTTGGTAAGATCTCAGGATTACTGTACTCACCCCTATGGCTGTAGTAAATTGGCTAAAGTAGACACTACCTGATAAGATGTCGGGATTACTCTGCCCACACCTAGCACATGCTTCCTATAAGTACTAAAAAACATGTGTACAAGACTCAATGGTAAAGTACCTCTGTACACCAGGAAATATGGGTATCTCCCTGTGAACAACCTACAACAAGATGTGCCCATTACTCAGTTACTATTAGTCAAGAGATGAAAAAAAATAAAACTACTCTTTGTAATGCATCACCAAGTTATTTTCTTGCTTTAGTCAATAACATGGTAATAATGAAGAGAGGATTGTGTATCCTTGACATTGGGCTAAATAAAAAATCAAAAAGTTATTTCTAACAGATTATTACACAGTTCTAAAAGTTATGTAGTACAGTGTGGAGAGGGAAGGAGTGCAGAATTGCATGTCTTACTTGTTGATACACCCACACCATTTCAGCTTTTTGGGGTTATGCCCCATACTAACCACACCCCTTGCCCCTTTCCCCATATTGCCTATGCCACTTACTCCATTCTGCCAGTGCTACACTTTCAGTTTTTCCTGCTAGTTTATCTATTTTTGAAATCCTTGTCATATCAGCTGAGCACTTGTGTATTCATATCAACTGAGTACTTGTGTGTCCATATCATTTGAGTATTTGTGTATTGATATACACTGAGTAATTGCTTATTCATATCAGCTGCATATATGTGTATTAATATCAACCAAGTACTTGTGTGCTCATACAAACTGAGTACTTTTGTGTTAATATCAACTAAGTACTTGTGTATTCATATCAACTGAGTACTTGTGTATTTGTACTAACTGAATACTTGTGTATTCATATCAACTGAGTACTTGTGTATTCATATCAGCTGAGTATTTGTGTATTTACATAAACTGAGAATCATTGTATGTTTGTATGAAGGTAGAGTCTTGAGTCTGGTTTTGATTTTAAAAATTGCTGTCTCTGCAAACCCTAATCAATGATATGTATACATGTATTCCTAAATTAATGATTGTTTCACAGTCAGAAGAATAACAGGTGTTCATGACTAAACACTATATAAATTTTTATAACTGGTATCCATGAGTAAACACTATATACATTTTTATATCTGGTGTTCATGAGTAAACATTATATACATTTTTATATCTGGTGTTCATGAGAAGCCATTATATTCATTTTTATATCTGGTGTTCATGAGTAAACATTATATACATTTTTATATCTGGTGTTCATGAGTAAACACTATATACATTTTTATATCTGATGTTCATGAGTAAACACTATTACATTTTGTATCTGTTGTTCATGAGTAAACATTATATACATTTTTATAACTGGTGAAATAGCTCACAGAACTAATATGTTAATTGTTATTTTCCAAATGCCAACTTTAAATAAAGTTTTTGACTTGAACAATACAGATACAGTATATCTCTAACTTGTGTTCTTTCATTTTAAAGAATTATTGCGCATTAGACTTTGTATTGGATCCCAGATGTATCTATAAGATCTTGGATCTTTTCTTTCTAAAGATTATCGCTATTTGTCGGTTATGCAAATTGTACTCATTAAGTGTATGTAATAACATGCACTTAGTCATATCTGCACTTGAGTCTATCTTGAGAAGATGGCTTTATTCCTTTATTGCTTCTGAAATGTAACCAGCATTTAGTTGACACTTTTTAGGAATAGTCCTTCAGGACAATCTGATAAGGAGCTCTTCAGTGACCAAAACAACTTAGCAATAGATGGGTTTAAAAAATACCTCTTGGAAATAAACTAGACTCAGGTTATTACCTTCAGTGAAAGGACATCATCAATCCCTTGCTGTCAAGTGGGCCACGGTGTGCAAGATTAAGTTTATACTAAATATGGCACACTCTTTTGTGAGGAAGAATGTGTGAAATATGTTTTTTAAATTATCCTCTGGAGTTTGTATAGGTATGATGTAACACAGTGCATTTGTTACAGACTGACAACACTTACCTACAGCACATTATAGATCAAGTTATAGCACAAAGGTAACAAATCTCAAGTGAGCTTCCTTGTAATTTTTACTTTGAATATACGTTGAGCAGTGGGCAGTGAGTTCGTGATTTATTTTCAGTAAATAATGGTATATTGTTTAAAAAGCTTTGAAAAAGCACACCTTTTGTTTGCATAATCATACTTTTTCCACGTTTCACTAAAGTCCTTTTCAAGATTGGTGCTCTGCTATATAACAATGATAATAATAATAATAATAATAATAATAATAATAATGAGGACTTTGTATAGCGCCTAATCTTTAGAAGCTCTAAGAGTGCTTTACAACATTTGACAACACTTAAAAAACATATATAATGATACGATTACAAAAATAAAAATAAACACCATGAAATTAGAAAGCAGAAAACATGCTGTAAATATTTGAGGTAAGGAAACATTATTAGGTCTTTAAGTCTGTTCTTGCAGTTGAAATAGGTGAGTTTTAAGAGCGCTCTTGAATGAGATCACTGTGTCTTTGTGTCTACGTTCAGTGGGCAATTCGTTCCACGTTGCTGGGCCCTGGTATGCAAAAGAACGTTGTCCATATGACTTCATTTTCATAGTGGGAATAATGAGAATACGAGTGTCAGAAGAGGAGTGTAAGTATCTTGCTGGTGTGTATACATGGGTGTATAAGAAAAGTGATAAAATGCAAGCCACCTATGTTTGGTCTGATAAATTTACAGCCAATTTAATTTACACAAAGACATATTTCTTTAGCATCATTTGGTCACCACTGAAATTAATTTCAAACTGTAAGGAGTTATCTTTGGGTATTTATAGGTAATAATTAGATACATTTGAAACAAAAAGTAAATGCTTGTAACATACATTACTGATCAGTGTACCAATGAAAATGCTTGTAACATACATTACTGATCAGTGTACCAATGAAAATGCTTGTAGCTTACATTACTGATCAATGTACCAAAGAAAATCCTCATAACATCCATGAAACAAGCACTAAGCAACAACATGGAGAATATGTAAAGAAGTAAGGAATTTATTTAGGATTAGTAGATCTTGTAGTGTAAGAAAACTTTTGTGCTAATATCCACTTTCTAAAAAGTGTTTGCTTAAAGTATTTTCATATGGCACTGTATGTCAGTTTTATACACAAATGTGACAGATGCATTTCCTGTTCTTTTTTTATTTTAGTTTTAGTAAGAGTGGTAAATGTGACCTGTTTTAATGCATTGAAGAGAAATGTGACCTGTTTTAATGCATTGAAGGGAAATGTGACCTGTTTTAATGCATTAAAGTGAAATGTGACCTGTTTTATTGCATTGAAGGGAAATGTGACCTGTTGTAATGCATTGAAGTAAAATGTACCCATCTCATCTATGATGTGTTATACCCTATGATCCTTCAACAAATTAAGTCATAATGGGGGCTAAGCAGTCTCCTTTACAAGTTACTTTGGTAAATGAGGGAAAGTCTCCTATACAGCTTACTTATGTAAAACTGGAAGCAAAGCAGTCTCCTTTACAAGTTACTTTGGTAAATGAGGGAAAGTCTCCTATACAGCTTACTTATGTAAAACTGGGAGCAAAGCAGTCTCCTTTACAAGTTACTTTGGTAAATAAGGGAAAGTCTCCTATACAGCTTACTTATGTAAATGGGAGCAAAGCAGTCTCCTTTGCAAGTTACTTTGGCAAATGGAGTCTCCTTTGCAAGTTACTTTGGTAAATGGGGGAAAGTCTCCTTTACAAGTTACTTTGGTAAATGGAGTCTCCTTTGCAAGTTACTTTGGTAAATGGGGGAAAGTCTCCTTTACAAGTTACATTGGCAAATGGAGTCTCCTTTACAAGTTACATTGGCAAATGGAGTCTCCTTTACAAGTTACATTGGCAAATGGAGTCTCCTTTACAAGTTACTTAGTAGGATGCAGGAAGTTTTCAGAACAGACACACTCTTTATTGAACAAATGACAGTCACAAACATGCAGAACTTTTTAAATAACAAAGATGATCCTGTTGTTGAGCAATTCATGTGTGGGTACCATATGTACTCACTTATACGTTTAGTCCAACTGCACAGACCATCTATGTAGTTTGTTTGGAGTAATTGGTAGAATAAACAACATGGACCCTGATCTGCTGGTACATTATGTGACAGCAAATTAGGGTCAGAGTTTTATGCAGTTGGACTGGACTTGTACATGAGTAAATATGGTATATTTGAAATTTGTGATTCTCATCAGATATGTATTCATATAAACCTTCTCTTGCTTTAAAACTGAGCAAGCAGAAGACAAGATTTTTAAGTGCTGCAAGCCAACTTTTTTATACATGAAGGGAATGTGTTGCACATGTCAATTCTTCCCATCTATCCTGGCTGTCATAAATTTATCCTCCACTCAAGTCCTTTCAGTTTTCCAGAAACTTGTTATGATATAGCATTGGCTGAGTTAGAAATTTGTCCTTCGGTTGCATCATAGTAGTGGATGCATATTGTGTGAACACATTTCTTCTTTGTTGGAGATTTGCTTTAGGTTTTCAGGGTCACAGGGATAGTGAGCTTTAGTCAGGAAGCAATTGGAATAATAATGCATATTCAATGATTAACATTTGATCTGTCCTTTTTTTTGAAACAGTTTGCAGAAATTAATTCATAACAAACAGCATTCTTTTAATAATATTCTTTGGACTTACAGAACAGCACTTTCTGAAATAGGTGGCCAAATGTTGCATCATGGTACTGTACATGTAACAACCAACCACATCTGGTACTGTACATGTGACATACCAAACACATCTGGTATTGTACATGTGACATACCAAACACATCTGGTAGTGTATATGTGACATACAACCACATCTGGTACTGTACATGTAACATACCAACTACATCTGGTACTGTACATGTGACATACCAACTGCATCTGGTACTGTACATGTGACATACCAACCACGTCTGGTGCTGTACATGTGACATACTATTTGCAGCTACATACTGTTTTTTTTTTTCTTTCAGGTGTGGAATTTTAGCAGCAAAAGGGACAAGCATTGGCCACTGTGTTTAAAGCAGTATGTATTGATACATCTAGTGGATTTACCTGCTCTGGAATTAAACACACCTGGGGATTTTTACCTGTATCTCAATCAAGTACCAGATGGTCAGATTTCCCTTTGTTTGAAGTTCTTTTTCAATGGTAATGTTAGACAGGTGCTTGTGCCAGAAAGTGATTTCTGTAAATTATTCACAATGGATTGGCAGAATAAAATTAGATCGGATTCTGCAGAAGAAATTGGAGCATTATTACAACAGTGTATTGCCTGTCTTGAAGACAGTGTTCACAAATTAAGATGGGATGAAATTTGTAAAACACCAACTGCCTCATTTCAAACAACCTCGAAACATTTTTGTCATGACAACAAGACAGGTCAGTCAGATTCAAACTACATTTGCCCTGAAAACAGGACAAGTCCATCAAATTCAAACCATAGTTGTCATGACAGCAGGACAGGTCAGTCAAATTTAAGTCACAATTGTCATGAAAACAGGATGGGTCAGTCAAATTTAAGTCACAGTTGTCATGACAACAGGACGGGCCTATCTAATTTAAATCATGATTGTCATGACAGTAGGACAGAACAGTCAGGTTCAAACCCAGGTTGCCACAGCATTGGAAGCAGTGACCATCGTGACATAAATTTGGACCAGATATCAGGGGAACCAAAACATCAGAGTCACCATAGTGATAGGAGGAACTCAAGATCAAAAATCCTTGGAAATGATTTTCAGTATCCAGGTAAATTAAAAGAAAAAAGTTGGAGTATTGATGACTCATCTTTGCTAAGCAAAGGTTCTCTGACTCCAAACCTATGCATGAACTCGTGGCATACACAGAGCAAATTCCAGTTCAAGAGCATTGCCATGTGATTTTGTAGCTACATTTTTTATGAGGGAAGTGTGTTCATTGTAACCAGTGCTTGTAAATATATACCTTAAGTTTCCCTTTTGATAGTCAGCCATATTGTGTTATTCTGAAAGACCACAGCACAAAAAAGTTAAAGCTTTCTAGTGGATTCAGCAAATAATTTGATTGGTTGAAGTTTCAGCTGATTGCATGATTCGCACTGGTATTTGCTTTGTGAATGTCAAGGTGGTAAAAACATTGGCTGATGAAGACATACATAACTGTAATTAAGTTTTGTTACCTCTGCTAGTCATAAACCAGAAGACTTTATGGTATGGCTTGTTGTTTGTCATCTGTATGTCTGTTAACACAAGTATGTTCTTACCACTTCTAAACTACTTGGAGGATCGCCCTGAAACTTTACATACACACACACATTCTTCACATAGTCTAGTTGGTCCTAAACAAACCTGGTGCTGCTCAGAAATCATTTATGGCCACCACAGTGGTCACCTTGAAAATCGTGTTATTGCTACTCCCCCTAAAATGGATGGTCATATCAACATGGCAATTGCACTGAAAGACTTAATATGATGTGTAGTTGGTCCGAAATGAAACTGGTGCCAATCTGACCTCCATTATAGTCACCATGGCAGCCATCTTGAAAATCTTGTTACTGTTACACTTCCTGAATGGATGGTCATATCAGCATGGGCTTTTCATTGAAAGACTTCTTATGATTTAGTTTGTCTTAAATCAAAATGGTGCCAGTTGACATTCATTATGGTCTCCATGGCACTGCAATGGATGGTCATAACAAAATGGGATTTTCACTGAAGAATGAATATGTAGTACTTTGCAGTGCATATGTAGTTCTTTGCAATGTACATCTAGTACTTTGCAATGCATATCTAGTACTTTTGAACAAATGTCTAGTACTTTGCAGTGCATATCTGGTACTTTGCAATGCACATCTAGTACTTTGCAATGCACATCTAGTATGTTGCAATGCATATCTAGTACTTTTCAATGCACATCTAGTACTTTGCAATGCACATCTAGTATGTTGCAATGCATATCTAGTACTTTGCAATGCACATCTAGTACTTTGCAATGCACATCTAGTATGTTGCAATGCATATCTAGTACTTTGCAAAGCATATCTAGTACTTTGCAGTGCATATCTAGTACGTTGCAGTGCATATCTAGTACTTTGCAATGCATATCTTGTCATTTTATTTGTACTTACAGTCTATTGCATATATTAATTTCTCAATGGTTTCTAACTTATGACTTCAGTTTATGGAGAGGCACTATCATTAAATAAATAAAGTTTACAAAATGAAAAATATGAGTTTTAATGAAATCCACCATTAGGAAAAATGTAAATGCAGAACTTTCATAATTGCCAGGTCAGGCTCTTTATTGGTTTCTGACATAATCAATGACAAACTTCAGTTGTTATTGGTTAAAAAACATACTGAACTGGACCATAATGAACAAAGGCTCAAGAATTTGAAATGGTACTGTAAATACAAGAACAAAAAACTATTTGCATGATTTTAGTAAATTCTACCCCTCCCACATTACTTCTGGGGTACCCTCAAGATACAGTTTTGCAAGTTTTATGGAAATGTTGGGCCTTCACCAGGCCTGGGACACCCAACAATTGTGGTGGGATTGCTTGGGTGGTTGCTAGACCACTGGATGACTTCGGTGCAAAGTTTTATTAATATGATTGTGATGTTATTAGCTTTAATGTCATGGTCTGTTGTCTGTAGTCTGCCTATTGTCTGTCATCTGTTGTCCATCTGTCTGTCTGTAATGGGGGGGCTTTAAAACAATAAAGCCTCCTTAATTGAATTGGCGATCATTAACTAGGGGATGACCTCCCACGGTGTTATTGCCCAGTGTGGACGGATAGATGGAACATTAACAGATAACTGAGCAAGGCTATTGAAAGAAACAAGCAACTACGAGCCCCCTTTACCAATAAATAAAAATAAATTTAATCAATTAATACATAGCCAGAATTTCACTTTCAATCCAACAGATTTACTTAAAATAAATTTAATCAATTAATACATAAGCAAAATTTCACTTTTCAATCCAACAGATTTACATTGATAGAATTTAGTCGCAGTGTTCAATTTACATCATGTTACGAGTGGTGACTTAGAGAGTACAATTCCACTCTTGACAGCATCACCTGGCGTCTCTCTCCTCTTGTCTTGTTTTCCACGTCTGATGTGTACGCTTTGGTCCCCTTTCTGACCCTGATTATTCTGACCTCTCTTAGATGCAGATTTCCCTCTGACTCATCGGGTTTTCCTTTTTTCTCAGAAGGGTATAAACTGCTCCCTTAAATACAAGAGTATGGCTCAAGCTAGACAGGTTTCACCACTTATCTGTATATATATATATAAACTCTCTTTGTTCGTATTCATATTAACGATTCACACTGCATAAATTCTGACATAATGTGATCTTAACAAATAACTGTCCTTACAGATTTCCATATTTCGGTAAGGTACACCATTATATTTAGTACAAATGACCTTAGTTCGACAGTTCATTGCCCTCGCCGGACGGCAATTGATTAGAAATTACCACGTGCTCTATACAGACAAATGCGGCCGTATATACCAGCATACATTACTACTCGTCTTATTTATATTTGACTAGTCAGTTCTTGTTCAATAAGATAAATACTCAATTACTTATGGTATAATATTCACTAAATCTAGCTACAGTAACCAATAACCTGCAAAATCATTT
The DNA here is from genome assembly GCA_016617855.1 of Megalonaias nervosa. Taxonomy (NCBI): domain Eukaryota; kingdom Metazoa; phylum Mollusca; class Bivalvia; order Unionida; family Unionidae; genus Megalonaias; species Megalonaias nervosa. Next base: position 22,051 of record JAECUM010093929.1, on the reverse strand, counting down.
AAGCATTGCGAAATCATATATAAATATACAATTGTCATTAACTCACGATAGCAATATCATCCAACACAGGAAATCAATTCATATATCATAAGAAATATGACACATCTGCATATTAGTATTAATTCATAAATCCCTATGAAATACTGCATATTTGAACATTCTTTGGGTTACATCATAAATCCCTATGGAATACTACACATTGAATATTTGTTTACATGCAATCCGTCAATTCTATCAATGAACTAAACTGTAAAATTAAAAAAATAAATTGCATACAACTCTAGCATCAATAGATTTCTATGAACTTGAATAATCAAGACATAGCATGAATCATAAGCATATCAAACACATTTGCATAAACCAACAACAAAATAGAAAATTACACGGAAATTAAGATTGCGTACCTGCTGCTTTTTTTTCCCCCACACAATCATGTGTCAAATCTCTATAGCCTGTCATTTCCCTTCCAAGACAGCTACCTGACCTCTATTCGTTAATGAGGGAAACACAATTATTTGTCCCCCGGAGTTGGACCTGACTTCTCCCAAGGCAGGAGTCGAACTAAAGAAATCTGAGCAAGTTGGTACCCTTAAATTCTCAGTCTCCCAAAGTGTACGCCTAAATGTTTACTGACCAATCGGATACAACTGTTCCTAAAATTCTCTCCAACTAATCATGTCTTTCATCAGATTTCACCAGCCTAAAATATGCTGCAATTAGCTTTCCTTTGAAGATCAATTATTTGACATAAAGTCCTCTTCCAACCGATATGGTCGGTAATTCTATGTACTCTCTGTCACTATACCATTATGATGACTCGGTCAATTCCACTGAAGCTTAAACGTAGACCCTTTTATGTTTCAGAGATGAAATAAGAGAAATATCAGTGAACTTTCTCAAGACCTTTCTGGCTTGACTATGATAACTTCCATGCACAATTTATTCAACATTAAGTTTCAGTAAGTCTTCAAAATTCAACACATTACACTGTCCCTTAGAAGAAGTTTGTTATCAGTTCTCCATGAATAGGATATACCCTGAAATTTTACACACTCATTCTGATCTAGTTAGTCCTAAATGAAAATAGTGGTATTTGGACATCCAACATGGCCATTACAGTGAATATCCAATATGGACATTTTCAAAATCTTGCTATTGCTACTCCCCTTGAATGGATGGTCATATCAACAAGTCTTTTTTTATACTAAAAGACATCTTATGATGTCTAGTTGGTTCTAAATGATTATGGCACAGATACAATGTCCAATATGGCCACAGGGCATCCATCTTGAAAATCCTGTTGTTGCTACTCTTGATGAATGGCTGGTCATATTAGCATGGGGTTTTTATTGAATTTTGCATGGCGTCTAATTGGTCCCAAACGAAAATGGTGCCAATTCGACGTCCAATATGGTCACCGTGGCTCCTCAATGGATGGCCATATCAAAGTGGGGTTTTCGCTGAAAGAATTCATATGATGTCTGGTTTGGTCTGAAATGAAAATAATGCTGACATCAGTCTTGAAATCTTTTCATCCTTTCTTGTCCTGAATGGGTGGTCATATCAACATAGTCTACTTGTCCTAAATGGGTGGGCATATCAACATAGTCTGCTTGTCCTGAATGGGTGGTCATATCAACATAGTCTACTTGTCCTGAATGGGTGGTCATATCAACATAGTCTGCTTGTCCTGAATGGGTGGTCATATCAACATAGTGTACTTGTCCTGAATGGGTGGTCATATCAACATAGTGTACTTGTCCTGAATGGGTGGTCATATCAACATAGTGTACTTGTTCTGAATGGGTGGTCATATCAACATAGTGTACTTGTCCTGAATGGGTGGTCATATCAACATAGCGTAGTTGTCCTGAATGGGTGGTCATATCAACGTAGTCTACTTGTCCTGAATGGGTGGTCATATCAGCATATGGTTTTCACTAAAAGACTTCCTATGATATCTACTTGGTCGTAATAAAAATGATGCCAATCCGACATCCAATATGGCCTCCATGGCAGCATATTAAGAATCTTGTTTACACAACTCTACTTGAATAGAAGGTCATATTGATTTGTGGTTTTCACCAGAATACTTCTTATCCTGTCTAGTCTTAAATGAAAGTGGTGCCAATCTAATGTCCTGTACAGCAACCATCTTGAAATCTTATTATTGCTACTCCTGAATGGAAAGTCATATCTTGAATATATTGTTCTCTCTACTCCTTTCGAAATGGATGGATGTATCAACATGGCATTTTCAACAGGAGATTTCATATGATAACTAGTTGGTCCTAATGAAAATGATGCTATTTGTATATCCAGTATGGCTGCCATTATGACTGTCTTAAAAATCTTGTTATCACCACTCCCCCTAAATGGATGAACATTATGACATGACGTTTTCACCAAAGGACTTCTAATGATGTTCACTTTTTCTTAAATGAAAAGGTGCCAAGCTGACACCCAGTGTGTGTACCACAGCAAGTAATTTAAAAATCTTATTGCTGAAGACACTCAAGAGTTAAAAGGAAGAAATGATCTTCTCTTGAATTCCTGGAAATTCTTTTCACCCAGTAGAGCATCAGTCCCTGTTAGAGGGTGATAGGATGATGTGTAAGATCCCCCACTCCCTGTGGTACTTTGGTTATCATTATCTAGGAGATGATTGACCAGGATGTTATTGCCCAGGTCAAATAAACAATAAAATAAAATATGAAATTAAGGAATGGAATAAACAGAGATCTGAGCAGGGATATAAAATAGAATAACATGAGCCCGTATGTAAAATATAACAATTTAATCAATTACATAAACAGAATGAAATTGAACATAACATGGGAATGATTCACTTCCTCTCAGAAATAGAATTACAAAATTTATGCAAAATTCAATTAGACATTCTGTTACTCTGATAAAACAAATTTCATCATATAATCTAGTCAGTGATTGAACTCAGATTGCCAGCATGTCAGCATCACCTGGTTGCTTCTGGTGTTTTCTAAATCATGGTTGATGATAGGTCAGCATTGCCATATTTCTTTCCCCTCCCCCCTCTCTCTCTAACCTCTTTGGGTCTCCAACTGTCTTGGTTATAGACTGTGCTCTTTTCTACTGTTGGTACAGGTATGGAACTACTTTTTTCCCTTAATATAAAAATACAATACCCAATCTAAATACATGTCAGGTTTTGTCTCCTGGGGGGGTGGGGTGTCAAACAATATTCTCACTCTCTTTTATGTCGATATCATCTATTGAAATTCAACAGAACTAAGCTATGGTCATTTCACAGCCTAATACTGATTACTGATACACACACCTACAATCATAAATTAATGGCTTGTTAGTGGCTACTTGCATTCCTCTGGAACATGGCATAACTAGACCTCTTTGATAACCCTTACACCCCATGGAAGCTATAAATTACTAGCTGTACTGTTGGTCAACACACATCCCTAATGCTAACACCATCGATTCTTGGTTGAAAAGAATTCACAACTTAGTTACACAAATGAATTAACAGATTTCACTTCTTGTCCTAACTACATTACTTTGCTAATTAGCGATTCATTAACATACATTTCCAGACATAGAAAAATCAATTCTCAGCATACATGATACAAATCATTTAAAACAGGTCATTATTTGTTACAATTCCTATCAGAAGAAATGCATGATATTCCTACAATATGTGATTTCCATTACATCTGAATGAGGTAATTCAAACAAATTCATATAATCCATGAGTGATATAAAATTCAAGACAAAATGCATGTACCCGGTAAATCATTAATTTCTGAACTCAAGGACAATTGAAACATGAATTTTAAACAAATAAGTTCAGCAAATAATTACAGACTTACATCGACAAACATATTGTATGCAATTGAGACAATACCTTTGTGCCTTCCCAAGCCCTCAGTCACTTATTATCAGAGAATTCCCTCTGTCTCTTCTCTGGTTTCAGGTCTCTCAAATTTCCAGACCCCTGTCCCTCGGACAGTTTATTTAATGAGAAGAGAGTATTTTTTACTAACCTTGGAGCCATCTTCCCCTTTCAGCAGAAAAACTCAGACTGACTAATATTGCGAGGGAGATTACATTAAAACTTTGAATTTCATCTGGGAAACATACCCTCATGTTTAGAATAACAAATCAGGATTACTTTCTCTAACTACCAAAATTTTAACTCCCATCAAAGTCAGAATAATCTTCGCTAGTCCACCTTTATTAATAACTATTCTGGAAGATATCATTTTATGACACCTGTTTCAAAGGTCAATGGTTTCCCCCCAAATATTTTACTCTGGCTTGTCTCAACCTTGTCATTCCCTACACTTTGCCCTACTTTCACATATCTATGAGACTGTTATCGAATGGACTCTAATTAAACTTCAATTCATGCCCCAAACAGAGCAGACCTGATTGCTCGCAGTCAACAATTTGATGCGAGTCTAGCCCATATGTCAAACTTAATGTGTATGTGGCATGCCAACCACAACAGAATGTACTGTGAAATTGTGTCTACAAAATTTTGCTTCATTACAGTCCCTTTGAGGGATTTTTGTTCTGTATAAAGTTGTTGGTCATGTTTCAATATATTTATTCTGTCTTCTGCTGCATGAAATAGTTCATGTTTATCCATAGAAATTATTGTTCTTGATCAGCTGGCCAATAACCATATATATTGACTGGTGCATAATGGAGTCAATGTAACTCACATGTTAAGTTATTGGACTCATGAGCAGGATGGTGTTTGTTCGATTTCAAAATTGGATCAACTTGGATTGGCTACTGTCTCAATATGATAACATCCCCAAAACAATACTGGTGTATTATGAACAGGCATAGAGCATAGACCCAGAGCTACAGGTGTATTATGTGTCATCTATCCGATTTTGGTCAGAATTGTTTGCATGGAATTACTTTTATATGAAACAACACAGACCCTTATCTGTCAGTACAGTATGCAACACCGAATATGACCTGGATCTGTGTTTTTTGGGGGTTGCTTTATATAGCAATCACTCATTCTTCTGTCAGTTCATCATGGTATATTTGGATCCAGTTCCTCCATGACAGTCTGTAAGGCAATTATGTTTGATGAGACAGTAATAATTCTGACATTTTCAATAATGACTCAGTGTAACTTATTTTCTCCTGTATAACATGTACACAATTGCTATGAGTGCAGACCTGATCTGATGTCCCAGCTCATATCAGATCAGTGTCTTTTGCTTAATATGATTAATGTAGACCCTGATCTGTTATTGTCTATTCCTTTTCCTGAAAATGGTAGGTGATATAGATCCTGATCTAGTGTCACAGCCTAAAGTGTCTCCCTTATTTTCTTGAAATGATAAGTGATCTAGATCCTGATCTAGTCTTACAGCCTACAGTGTCTCCCTTATTTGCTTGAAATGATAAGTTTATAGATCCTGATCTAGTGTCACAGCCTACAGTGTCTCCCTTATTTTCTTGAAATGAAAAGTTTATAGATCCTGATCTAGTGTTACAGCCTACAGTGTCTCCCTTATTTTCTTGAAATGAAAAGTTTATAGATCCTGATCTAGTGTTACAGCCTACAGTGTCTCCCTTATTTTCTTGAAATGATAAGTGATCTAGATCTTGATCTAGTGTTACAGCCTATAGTGTCTCCCTTATTTGCTTGAAATGATAAGTTTATAGATCCTGATCTAGTGTTACAGCCTACAGTGTCTCCCTTATTTTCTTGAAATGATAAGTGATCTAGATCCTGATCTAGTGTCACAGCCTACAGTGTCTCCCTTATTTCCTTGAAATGAAATGTTTATAGATCCTGATCTAGTGTTACAGCCTACAGTGTCTCCCTTATTTTCTTGAAATGATAAGTGATTAATGTACATCTGGATTGGCTGTAAGTGCTGAAAGCAGATTATTGACTGCCATGTTTGCTTGAAATGATAAGTAAACTAACCTTGACCTACCAGCACATAATGATTGCAGATCGTGGTTTACTTTCCATGGTTGCATGTATGTTGTACATGGTACAAAGTCTGGTCATATTGCTGGAAGGAACTGCTTGCATAATCTGGCTAATTTGGACATAATACTTCTTATATAAATCTATTGTTTTTGCATATAATCTCCAGGCTTGCTAATAATTTCTGTGGAAAGAAGCAGTAAGAATATGTTCTTGGTAGGACTGTGTTTTAAAATGACATTATGCACATGGTAGGACTGTGTTTTAAAATGACAGAATGCACATGGTAGAACTGTGTTTTAAAATGACAGTATGCACATGGTAGGACTATAGTCTTAAAATGACAGTATGCACATGGTAGGACTGTTTTAAAATGACAGTATGCACATGGGAGGACTATGGTTTTAAAATGACATTATGCACATGGTAGGACTGTGTTTTAAAATGACAGTATGCACATGGTAGGACTGTGTTTTAAAATGACATTATGCACATGGGAGTACTATAGTTTTAAAATGACATTATGCACATGGGAGTACTATAGTTTTAAAATGACTTTATGCACATGGTAGAACTGTGTTTTAAAATGACAGTATGCACATGGTAGGAGTATAGTTTTAAAATGACAGTATGCACATCGTAGGACTGTTTTAAAATGACAGTATGCACATGGTAGAACTGTGTTTTAAAATGACATTATGCACATGGTAGGACTATGTTTAAAATGACAGTATGCACATGGTAGAACTGTGTCTTAAAATGACAGTATGCACATGGTAGGACTATAGTCTTAAAATGACAGTATGCACATGGTAGGACTATAGTCTTAAAATGACAGTATGCACATGGTAGAACTGTGTTTTAAAATGACATTATGCACATGGTAGAACTGTGTTTTAAAATGACAGTATGCACATGGTAGAACTGTGTTTTAAAATGACATTATGCACATGGTAGGACTATGTTTTAAAATGACAGTATGCACATGGTAGAACTGTGTTTTAAAATGACAGTATGCACATGGTAGGACTATAGTCTTAAACTGACAGTATGCACATGGTAGGACTGTTTTAAAATGACAGTATGCACATGGGAGGACTATGGTTTTAAAATGACATTATGCACATGGTAGGACTGTGTTTTAAAATGACAGTATGCACATGGTAGGACTGTGTTTTAAAATGACATTATGCACATGGGAGTACTATAGTTTTAAAATGACATTATGCACATGGGAGGACTATAGTTTTAAAATGACATTATGCACATGGTAGAACTGTGTTTTAAAATGACAGTATGCACATGGTAGGAGTATAGTTTTAAAATGACAGTATGCACATCGTAGGACTGTTTTAAAATGACAGTATGCACATGTTAGGACTGTGTTTTAAAATGACAGTATGCACATGGGAGGACTGTAGTTTTCAAAAGGTATTATTCACTTGGGAGGAGCCTGGTTTTGAAATAACAGCTTATGCATAGATCCAAAATGATTAGATGTGCTCTGCCCCCATAGAGATTGTTTATTATGCATCCAGAGTTTCCTGTTAAAATGACAGAATCATAAGGAATACAGGCACCATGTCAGCATCTCTTGCATATTCCTGATAACATTTCAATTAAATACTTCCCTGGTCACAATAAACTTTCCAGTAAAGTGTTACAGACCAGATGAATTAAATTTCACAAGGATATATACATGAGATTAAAATTTTGGAGTAAAAAAAGTAGGATCTGCTTAGAAGTGAGATTCCGAAGAACCTACCTTCTTGCTGTTTACAGTTTGAAATCACAGAGGAAAAGTTGAAATATATTTATATATTGTAATGCAGAGTAAGATCTTTGAATCTTTTTATTTTTATAAATTATGTATCATTTTTCAACAATTTAATATCTGAAATGATGGCAACTATTACAAGAAAACCAAGTGCGCGGATGTCGCTACGTCATTTCCAAGACTTTAATCTGAAACATCGCTACTAAAGACAAACAAAAACAAAGCATCTGGATTGTTTTATTTGATTTATGTCACCAGGAGGATTTACTGGAGACTGAGAAATTACATGTTAGACAAATGGACTAAGTCTGTATTATGATTATGTATAAATTGGATGAAAATTATTGCAATTAGAATTTTTTAAATGTTATATTAAAAATGCCACTGTTACAGCTGGTGGTACAAGGTCTTACAGACTGCTAGTACAGGTGTAATTACACAATTCGTAACATATAACCTGACCTACAATTGACATGTTATAAACTGAAGTCTTTAGGAGTTCCAAATCTTTCTACAGTTTGTGATAATTGTCAGGGAGGGAGGACATATTTTACTCATTTTTACATAATCCAATCACCATCAGCTATGGATGACATATTATTAGTAACAGTAGTTACCCATATATAGGACACCCAAACAGTGAACAGCTTGGATGACATATTATTAATAACTTTAGTTACCCATATATAGGACACCCAAACTGTGAACAGCTATGGATAACATATTATTAATGACAGTAGCTACCCATATATAGGACACCCAAACAGTGAACAGCTTTGGATGACAAATTATTACTGACAGTAGTTACCCCATATATATAGGACACCCAAACTGTGAACAGCTTTGGATGACATATTATTACTGACAGTAGCTACCCATATATAGGACACCCAAACTGAGAAAAGCTTTGGATGACATATTATTACTGACAGTAGCTACCCATATATAGGACACCCAAACTGTGAACAACTTTGGATGACATATTATTACTGACAGTAGCTACCTATATATAGGACACCCAAACTGTGAACAGCTTTGGATGACATATTATTACTGACAGTAGCTGTCCATATATAGGACACCCAAACTGTGAACAACTTTGGATGACATATTATTACTGACAGTAGCTACCCACATATAGGACACCCAAACTGTGAACAACTTTGGGGATGACATATTATTACTGACGGTAGCTACCTATATATAGGACACCCAAACTGTGAACAGCTTTGGATGACATATTATTACTGACAGTAGCTGTCCATATATAGGACACCCAAACTGTGAACAACTTTGGATGACATATTATTACTAACAGTAGTTACCCATATATAGGACACCCATATGAACATTATGTACTTTGTGGTCAGGGTCTATGCATTATGTGCCCTGTGATCAAGGTCTGTGAATTACCTGCCTTATAATTAAAGTCTATGCAGTATGTACCTTGTAATCAGGGTTTATGCATGATGTGCCTTGTAATCAGGGCCTATGCATGATGTGCCTTGGAATCAGGGTCTATGCATGATGTGCCTTGTAATCAGGGCCTATGCATAATGTGCCTTGTAATCAGGCCTATGCATGATGTACCTTGTAATCAGGGTCTATGCATTATGTGCCTTGTAATCAGGGTTTATGCATTATGTACTTTTTAATTAGGGTCTATGCATTATATTCTTTGTAATTAGTGTCTATGCATTATCAGCTTTGTAATTATGGTCTATGCATTATCTGCCTTTGTAATCAGGGTCTATGCATTATCTGCCTTTGTAATCAGGGTCTATGCATTATGTGCTTTTTAATCAGGGTCTATGCATTATGTACTTTGTAATCTGGGTCTATGCATTATATACTTTGTAATTAGGGTCTATGCATTATGTACTTTGTAATCAGGGTCTATGCAGTTAGCTCAAAATTGTAAGTAGAATAAATAATGTATAGATCCTGGTCTGCTGATGCCTAATGTTGTGTTAAATGTCTGGGGTGGGTGGGTGGGGGAATTGCTGTTCACAGTTGTATGTTTATTTTATATGAGTTGATATCTAAATCTGTTATTGGTAGGTTGAATCTGGTAGATCAAATATCAAGGCTAGAAAACACTAGAAAAGTGAGATCAAGGCGAGATAGTATCAGGATTTGAGTGGATATTTATGGTACATCTGATTTTTTGCTGTGATCTCCAATATACACTGTATGTATGTATGTATGTATGTATGTATGTATGTATGTATGTATGTATGTGTGTAATTTAAGGCACATCAGCACAACCTGGCTTTATAGTGCCAATTAAAGATTAAGTTCTACAGTGTAAACATATCCAAGTTACAACAAAAAAAATACTTCTGAAAATAAGCCCTTCCAAATAAATGTAAGCATATAATCCTATAACTCCAAGATACAAATGGTGTACCAGTCAAACTGCATCAGGCCCAATTGATTGTACTATACCAGACTGAAATGTGATTGCTGTTACTGTATATACCACCCATACTGAGTTCCTTGTGTACAATCAATAACAGTAGCTGCACAAGTGCTAGATATTATGAATACAGACATGTACAGGCTGTATTGTACTAAACCATTCATTTCATTATTTCAGGAAAATATGATATGGAGTCATCTAATGGAAGAAATACTGTGAGTCTTAATGCTCATGTACTGAGTGTCAAAAAAGTTTTGACATTTCATTTTTGAGGAAGTTGAAAATGTGAAGCTGAGATTGCAAACTGCAAAACGTTAAGCTGGATTGGTTCTCTTTTCCATATCACAAAATTCATTGATTTTATTTTTCATTTGAAGATGCAAAATAAAATGTTTGGATATCTTGCAGACGACATTTCTAGAGGTTTTAATTTTCAGCACTGATTCCACGTTGATTGGCATTAAGTAATAACATGTACTGGTGGGTTTATGTAATTGTGAGCTGTAGGAAATGTCAGTGAAAACTATTGCAGTGAGTTGTAGTATTTGCCAGCTATTAGCATCAGCAACAACAGAAGCCATGAACACTGTATACTGAACTAGTACTGATGCTTTAATTTTGGCAGTGTGATGATGGGGAAGCACATGTTGTAGAGGAAACAAAATATTCCAAATGGATTTTATTTTCATATTTCTGCAACATATACTGAAGCCTGGTACCATGCAAAGTTCAAATGAAATAGCTGACCTAACTGAACCCATGGTCAGAAGTCATTCAGATAGCTTGTTGTGTGTAAAACATCCCACCAGTCAAACACCAAGGGTGAGACTTCTTACTCGTATTTTACAGATCCTGCATCTGGAGAAATGTTTTTGTCCATGTGGATTCAAGGATGATTATGTTGTACTTACTGATACAGTCCATAATCTTACTGGTCACGATAATCATACAGTAAAATGTCCAACTTGTGTTTCAGCTGAATCACGAGAGCTCAGAATAGAGAGCAGTAATGGCCGTGAGGTGGATAAGCCAGCTTGTTGTCCTAGATTAAGTGCACGACTTCACCAACATCGACAATTAGATGTTCCAAAATCAATTCTGGATGTGGACTATAATCTCTTACAGTCAGGAGTGGCTGTTCTTCCAGGTATGATATGTAACCATTTCAATGTTACAGTCAGGAGTGGCTGTTCTTCCAGGTATGATATGCAACCATTTCAATGTTACAGTCAGGAGTGGCTGTTCTTCCATGTACGATATGTAACCATTTCAATGTTAGAGTCTTCTTTTCTTAATCGTAGATTTTCCCCCATTTTTAAAAAGAGTTTTCATGACATCGTTTTTCTCATATCCCTGAAATAAAGATTTTCCAGGAGTCATCTGATGATCACTACATGGAAAATCTTAACATTGTATCATATAACCATTGGATATCTCCTGTGTATTTGTTGCAGTTGACCTATTTTCAGAATGGAGTTATCTGACCCTACCTCATTTGAGGTCACAATAGATCTAGATGCATTGCTTTTCTCACTTGTTTTCCAACATCATTACATACATGATATTATGTCATCAGAATTTTTTTTATCCATTTCATTTCCGATCTTAAGTTTTCAAAATTTCTGAGTTTACATGGAATTTGTTACTGTGAACAAAATCTATCCAAAAAACTCAGCTTCCATTACCTGTCCTGGCACTGATGGACAGTTTGTGGTCTGATCCCACCTATTCATTAAATCTTGCGATTGGTTGAGTCAAAATTGTCTGCAGTATGTCTTTGTGCATTTTAAAGACTTACTCGTATTTCTCACAGCTGTTTAGTTAGTCTGTTGAAGAGGTTCTTTTGGCAATATATACAGAATATTTCAAGATTAAATTCTTATGTTTGACAACTTGAAAGTCCACATGGAATAACACAACCCAACCTCCTGTAGCCATTGTGAATTTTATGGCTGTCCCATCAGATACACCAACCAATGACATGTGACTTATGCTCATTTGCTCATTTGAAGGTATCTTTCATCATTTGACTTGGCCTGAACATCCCTGAAATTTATCATGTGACTGTCACATGAGCAAGAAAGGAAGAATCTATACAACAAATTACATGCATACACATTATCCATCTGACTACAACCAGTTTGGTTTCTTCACAATAACTCAAGTAGTCTACAGTGTGCAGTAAGAAGTCAGCGGTCAAGGTCACTGACTGAATGATGAAAAATGTGTAATGACTTGAGTACTCTACCATCTGCATTTACCAGACTTTATAGATGGCTTGCACATAAGGTAAAGAGAAAGGCTATTGATTTTGTTGTCTAAATATCAAAAGTCAAGGTCACTATGACTGAAAGAAGAAAAATGGTTTCTGCACACAAATTTCTTTTATCAACCATGTACCTTCCCCAAAGTTTGTGAGAGACTTACATTTTGGGGAAGAACGAAGCATATTGATTCTGGGGTAAACAATATTCAAAATCATTTCACTGTGACAAAAAAAAAGAACAATGGTTGTTGCATATTCAGTATAGTTCTTGACCACATATCTTGAGAAAAATATGTTTAGGGCTTACAGTTAAAGTATGGAAGAGACCTATTGATTTGGGGGTCAGAAGATCAAGGGTAAAGGTAATTATCTCGCAGGGAAAAATGGGTTTTGAAGAATAGCTTCTGTTCTAGTATAAGTTCCTCGACCAGACATTATGGATGTCTTGCACTTAGTGTAACAAAGGAAGCTATTGGTGCTAAAGGTCAGAGGTCATGGTCATGGTAGGTTGAATAAGAAGATAGTGGTTTTTGCACATTGAAGTTTAGATCCAGACAACATATTTTGGCCAAAGGTAAAAGACACTGAGACTCATCAGACAATAATCTTTCAATTCAAGCATGCCCTTCTAGTGCCTACATAGAGACCTATTAAATACTGGGTGAACATCCAATGTTTTCCTTGAAGACTGTATGAATTAGCATCTGTTTAAATTAAATCTAAATTGTTTTGTTCATTTTTAATTTTTTTTAATAGGAATAGATTTAGATTCTAGGATACCAATTACCTTGAAAGACACAGTTTATTCCAGCTTTCTTGTGGTCATTTATTGATTTTCTTGTGGTCATTTATTGGCTATCTTGTGTTCATTTATTGATTTTCTTGTGGTCATTTATTGGCTTTCTTGTGGTCATTTATTGATTTTCTTGTGGTCATTTATTGATTTTCTTGTGGTCATTTATTGATTTTCTTGTGGTCATTTATTGATTTTCTTATGCATTTGGAATGTATATCATTTTATTGCTCTTGAGTTTCTTTGCTATCACGTATGTGTCTGAAAGCAACATTTAACCTGTCAAGTATGTGTCTGAAAGCATCATTTTTGCTGTCAAGTATGTCTGAAAGCATCATTTTTGCTGTCAAGTATGTGTCTGAAAACCTCATTTTTACTGTCAAGTATGTGTCTGAAAACCTCATTTTACTGTCAAGTATGTGTCTGAAAACCTCATTTTTACTGTCAAGTGTAGTTCTGAAAATCTCATTTTTGCTGTCAAGTATGTGTCTTGTCAAGTATGTGTCTGAAAACCTTATTTTTGCTGTCAATTATGTGTCTGAAAACATCAGTTTACCAGTCAAGTATGTGTCTGAAAACATCATCTTTGCTGTCAAGCATGTGTCTGAAAACATCATTTTTGCTGCCAAGTATGTGTCTGAAAACCTCATTTTTACTGTCAAGTGTAGTTCTGAAAATCTCATTTTTGCTGTCAAGTATGTATCTTGTCAAGTATGTGTCTGAACACCTCATTTTTGCTGTCAATTATGTGTCTGAAACATCATTTTACCTGTTAAGTATGTGTCTGAAAACATCATTTTACCAGTCAAGTATGTGTCTGACAAAAATCATTTTTGCTGTCAGTTATGTGTCTTAAAACTTTGTTTGCTGTCAAGCATATGTCTGAAAATATCATCATTTTTGCCTTCAGAAGTTATAATCAAATTAAATCTGTGAAAATTACTAATGCCTACCAAAATGCCACCCACACCTGTTGTTTGTAGTTTGATGGTTGTAATTATGTAAATACACAAGTGATTGTATATTCAGTGGCAATGCATGGGAAAAGGGATTCACTTCTTGCTAGGCATTTATCAGGGTACATATTTCAATATTTTTTTAAATATGTCAGTTCTGTCACCCACCCTTACTGCAGATGGATCTTTGACTCCATCTTGATATTCTATACAAATTGGTCCTTTCTTTTTAATGTATAAATAAATCACAGATTTGTTTTTGAAAGAGTTGAAGGAAGTAGACTTACTTTTAATAAATGTTTAATATGTCATGACATGTGAATTGTATTCATGATTTTTATCTGTTGCATTTAGGTCAAACTATAATCAGCTTTTATAGAAACCTGTGTTACTGTGCTTTATATTGATGAATATTTACCTGTCTTTTGATCATAAATACTGTTATTTACCTGTGTTTTATATTCATTCATATTGCATTTACCTGTATATTATTCATAGATACTGTATTTATCCATATGTTTCTCATAGACACTGTATTTGTCCGTATGGTGTTCATTGATACTGTATTTACCTGCAAACAAAACTTACATCTTCCAAGCCATTGTATTACTGACCATACTGTATGCATGTAAAATGTGCATGTTGTACAGATGCCATGCCAAGAAGCTGGGTCATTTTTACATGGACTGCCTGAGGAAATTTATGAGGATAAGATGGCAGGACAGGGTCCCAGACTGTGAGATTCTTACATGGGATTATAACATTCCAAGCATCCATACTCAGCTGATGAAATCACAGTTGAGTTGAGCAGGCATTGTCACCTGGATGTCAGAAGAATGACTAGCAAAGATCTTTTACAGAAAGCTGAAGCAGGGAAATGATCTCACTGTGGTCAGAAGAAATGCTTCTGAGAATCCAAGTCATCCTTGAAACACTTAAAAACTGACCCTGTGTCATGGGAAGACTACACACAGAACCACTCCATCTTGAATAGTCTATTCCTGGATGGTCCATACTGGAGCTAGACTTTCAGTGGAGGAGAGCTGCAGAGGCAGTGTGGAAGCATAAGCAACATAAATCTCAGAACTGCAGCATGCCCTCTATTGATCAGGCATACCCAAGCAGCCTCTCTTGTCAACTTGCCACAGACAGCTCAGAGCACAAATTGGCCTGATCAGCCATTCACATACTCCAGAAACGAAACCTGTCAGTGATGTCGTGGTTGAATTCTAAGGATAAATAACATTTAATTGCATCTTTTAGTCATATGTACTGTGTTACGTGTAGGCTCGTACAAATGTAACAAAAGAAAAGAGTGAAGTCAACAAGCTTTGTAAATTTTAACAAAATAATTTATTTCCCTATAAAACAAGGTAAAAATATGAAATAGGACTTACGGTTTGTGAAAATAATCCAAAAATTAATCCTAGAATTGAAAAATACAAGTCCTATCACTAAACAGTTTTAATTGAATCCAGGTTCGAATCTCGGTGAAGTTCCAGTATGGAAGGCGATGAAGTCAGATGAGGTCGTTGTACTGATGGCAACAATTCCTCGTTGAAACACAATTTATAATGTTCTGTTTAGAATTCCAGAATAAATTTCCACTGAATGTATTTTTCCCAGAATTTTTATAAAGAAGAGCACTTGTGTAGTTTTCTAGAGAATATGAATTATTAAATCCCAAAAAATAGACAAACTTCAGAACACACTGACATCAACAATAAAACCTCTTGAGTCCTCAAGGTTTAAAATATGACTGCCTAAATCTACTAGAGAACATCTGTTTTAACCCATGATTTCAGATCACATGGAGGCTCACGTGACGGGCTACGTGATCACTAACTTGAACAATGCAGTAAAAAAAAAATGCTATTTTACATATACGCTAGAATAGCCCTATCTAAGAATCAGATTCCCACACTGAAATAAATTAAAAAAGAAAGGCTGTTTACAATTCAGCTAAGGTGTGGGCCGAACATGACCTTGGTAATAGCCAATCATTTTCACTTAGTGTTTACAAAATGTCTAAGCTAAGGTTAGCTAAGAATACTGATAATGTAATACCTTTTACGTTCAAATCAGGCTAAAACAGAGAAGTGATTTTTTGAAAATAGTCAAATCCCATGAAAATTATCCTTATAATAAAATGTAATGAAACAAAAATAAAATTAAAAAGAAATTTAAAACTAACACACAAGTAATTAAATTACATATACGTAACAACTGTATTTACCTGTATTTACTTGTATTTATATATATAAATACTACTGTCTTTATCTGAGTCTTTAATCAAAAATACAGTCTTTATCTGTGTCTTTAATCAAAGATACTGTCTTTATATGTGTCTTTTATCAAAGATACTGTCTTTAGCAGTGTCTTCTGTTCATAGTGCAAACTTTTATCTGCCAGCTCATTTTATCTTGACAGATCTGACTCTACACTGTAGGATGTGTATTGCATGTTTGACATAAAACTCCTGTGTTTATAGCTGAATGTTAAATTCTACTTGATGAGTGAATTCTCATGGTGTTTGTAGCTGAGTGTTAAATTGTACTTGTTGAGTGAGTTCTCATGGTGTTTATAGCTACATGTTAAATTCTTCTTGAAGAAGGAGTAAGTTCTTGTGGTGCTTATAGTAGAATGTTAAATTCTAGTTGATGAGTGAGCTTTCATATTACTTATAGCTGAGTGTTAATTTCTGCTTGATGAGTGAGTGAGTTTGTACCTTGAGTCCATACTTTTGATCCTGTCCCATCATTTTTGAGGATGAGTGCATGTCTGTGTGGTTAGGCTACAGGTACCATTACATACAGTATTGATTTGATTCCTGCTTGGAATGAGTGCATGTCTGTGTGGTTAGTCTACAGGTACCATTACATGCAGCATTGATTTGATTCCTGCCTGGAATGAGTGCATGTCTGTGTGGTTAGGCTACAGGTACCATTACATGCATCATTGATTTGATTCCTGCCAGGAATGAACTTTAACTCTCTGATCTCTTTGATTATACAATAGTTATGAATTGACCCAATTGTCTACATAATCTGCAAATCCCCCCAGCCCCCATAAAACCCCAGATTAGAAGTTCAGACACTTTAATCACACAGTCCTTTCTGTACTCTAGCACTCACCTCTGTTGCCAAATAAAGCAAATGGCAGTTTTATGAGCAACTCTTCCACTACAGCAACATTGTGTTTCAGTCAGCTGTTATTCAAATTTCTGTTTGAAAGATCAGGATGCTTGGAAGCATCAACAGTGAATATTGAACATATTTGCTCAATAAAATAAATCATCACTGTGACCCTCATCAACTTTTGTGTTGTGATTGTATAGGCTGGACCATTGCATGTTGTGTTGGTGTAGGCTAGACCATTGCTTGTTGTGTTGTGATGGTATAGGCTGGACCATTGCATGTTGTGTTGTGATGGTGTAGGCTGGACCATTGCTTGTTGTGTTGTGATGGTGTAGGCTGGACCATTGCTTGTTGTGTTGTGATGGTGTAGGCTGGACCATTGCTTGTTGTGTTGTGATGGTATAGGCTGGACCATTGCTTATCAAGGCTTGCTGATTATACACCTGTTTCCCATTAACAATGAATGATTAGCATAACTTGGCTAGTGAAGATGAGGGTGGGCTTGGTATTCCATTTAGAGAGGGTAAAACAAAAATATGTGCTACCTAAAATTCAACTTTATGTTAATTTTTTGAGTGGTTTAATCAAAATTTACACTTCAATAAATAATACAACATGACCATTTAATCGTAATATACTGGACTGGTTGCCAGGAAATGTTAAGCTTTTGCTGATGAGAAGCATTCTGACGACACAATCCTATCAGCATCTACTCTATTCCATCAAAAGATTTCTCTTTGCTGGTAGAATTCTCTAACATTGGTTTCCAACCTGTGAGCCGCAACACCCCGGGGGCTGCGGGGTTAAGTACAAATATTGGCATGTGGGGGTCCACACACAATTCTTTGAAGTTGAGAAGGGGTCGTCGTACTTGAAAAGATTGGGGGGCATTGTTTATTGCATTGCACATCTTAAGGGCATTGTTTATTGTATTGCACACCTTAGGGGCATTGTTTATTGTATCACACACCTTAGGGGCATTGTTTATTGTATCACAAACCTTAGGGGCATTGTTTATTGTATCATACACCTTAGGGGCAATATATCACACACCTTAGGGGCATCGTTTATTGCATTGCACACCTTAAGGGCATTGTTTATTGTATTGCACACCTTAAGGGCATTGTTTATTGTATCACACACCTTAGGGGCATTGTTTATTGCATTGCAAACCTTAGGGCATTGTTTATTGCATTACAAACCTTAGGGGCATGTTTTATGCATCTACCTTAGGGGCATTGTTTATTGCATCACACACCTTAGGGGCATTGTTTATTGCATTGCAAACCTTAGGGGCATGTTTTATGCATCTACTTTAGGGGCATTGTTTATTGCATCACACACCTTAGGGGCATTGTTGATTGCATTGCAAATGTTAGGGGCATGTTTTATGCATCTACCTTAGGGGCATTGTTTATTGCATCACACACCTTAGGGGCATTGTTTATTGCATTGCAAACCTTAGGGACATTGTTTATTGCATCATCTTCCTTAGGGACTTTATATCACACACCTTAGGGGCATAGTTTATTGCACTGCACACCTTAGGGGATTGTTTATTGGATCGTCTACCTTAGGGGCATTGTATCACAGACCCTAGGGGCATTGTTTATTGCATCACACACCTTAGGGGATTGTTTATTGAATCACATACCTTAGGGGCATTGTTTATTGCATCACAAACCTTAGGGGCAAGTTTTATGCATCATTTACCTTAGAGGCATTGTTTATTGCATCACAAACCTTAGCGGCATGTTTATTGCAGTTTACTCTTTAAGGGCATTGTTTACTGTATCATATTCCTTAATGTCATTGTTCATTGTATCATATTCCTTAATGGCATTGTTCATTGTATCATATTCCTTAATGGCATTGTTCATTGTATCATATTCCTTAATGGCATTGTTCATTGTATCATATTCCTTAATGGCATTGTTTACTGTATCATATTCCTTAATGGCATTGTTCATTGTATCATATTCCTTAATGGCATTGTTCATTGTATCATATTCCTTAATGGCATTGTTCATTGTATCATATTCCTTAATGGCATTGTTCATTGTATCATACACCTTAATGGCATTGTTCATTGTATCATATTCCTTAATGGCATTGTTCATTTTATTGAATACCATAATGGCAATGTTCTTTGTGTCATATACCCTAATGGCATTGTTGATTGTATCATATACTTTTAATGGCATTGTTTATTGTATCATATTCCTTAATGGCATTGTTCATTGTATCATCTTTATCGTGTTTATTATTTATAGCCTTGGTGCTTCATACTTTTTTCCTGGTCCTGATTAGAACTTCAGGCAATTAGAGCAATTTGTAAATGTTTTGCACTTTTTTAAATGTTTTTGGAGCACGACTTTTTTAACATTAGTAGCAGGCAGGCAATGACATTTGGTCTGGGCATATTTGTATGCAGAAGTGCTTAGTTTGGGCATATTTGTATACAGAAGTGCTTAGTTTGGGCATATTTGTATGTAGAGGCAGATGGACTGATTAGAGTGTAATACCATTACAACAGTTTCTCAAATTTTTGCTTTCGACTATTTTTGTGTACAGTTGCCATATAGTTGCCTACATGTTTAACAAACATAAACCTTATTCCACTTCAAAATTCTTAGTGGTCAAGTTAAGAATGATAACACATATGTTTAACAAACACAAACCTGATAATCATATATATTTTTAATTTACATCTAGTAATTGTCTACTGACAGTGGATCACTTAGTTCAGATATTTAATATTTTTAATTGTCAGCTAGTCTGTAAATATTCAAGGTATAAACTAAATCCCACCATGTAACAACAATTAACCTAAGTGCTGTTGGTCTTAAATGCACTTTCTCTTATCTATGTATCTCATAATCGCCTGTTAATCATTTATATTCTGCACCCCATGACCTGAATTTACCCAGTCTTCAAATACCACCTCCCCAGTGGCCAAATATCTGAGGGAAAGGTTGTACTAATCATAAATGATTTGATCTTTGTTGGTCATTGTACTCATCATAAATGATTTGATCTTTGTTGGTCATTTATAATTGGATTATAGTAAGAACTTTGCCCGACAAGTGACAATTAAGGTTTGTTTGCTAACTTAGTATCTGTAATCTATATAGACTAAGTTTGCCAAAGGTCCAAACTTTATTGACACTACTTAATGACTTGTACTACAGGTATAGACTAAGTTTGCCAAAGGTCCAAACTTTATTGACACTACTTAATGACTTGTACTACAAATATAGACTAAGTTTGCCAAAGGTCCAAACTTTATTGACACTACTTAATGACTTGTACTACAAATAAATAGATGGATTAAAAGGTCGCCAAGAACTTTGCAGGATTTGACATACACATTTTAATGGGAGAAAAATGATGAATGACATAGTTTGTTACAAAGTCTTGAAAAGTCCTTACATATTCAGCGTGCCAGTATTTTTCATGAAATTTCAAAGTTAACATGGTTACAAACATGGCTGGTAATTCTCATCAGTGTTTACTACCAAAGAGTACATTCCTAATTGATCATTTTTGTTGTGTACTACCATAGGCTACATCCCTAATTGATAATTATTAGTGCATATTACCATAGGGTACTTTTTTAATTGATAATTGCTAGTGTGTACTATGACAGGGTACATCCCTAATTGTTAATTGTTAGTGCATGCTACCATAGTGTACATTCCTAACTGATAATTGTTAGTGCATACTACCATAGTGTATATTCCTAATTGTTAATTGTTAGTGCATACTACCATAGAGTATATTCCTAATTGTTAATTGTTAGTGCATACTACCATAGTGTATATTCCTAATCGATAATTGTTAATGCATACTACCATAAGGTACATTCCTAACTGATAATTGTTAGTGCATACTACCATAGTGTATATTCCTAATTGTTAATTGTTAGTGCATACTACCATAGTGTATATTCCTAATTGTTAATTGTTAGTGCATACTACCATAGTGTATATTCCTAATCGATAATTGTTAATGCATACTACCATAAGGTACATTCCTAACTGATAATTGTTAGTGCATGGTACCATAGGGTACATTCCTAATTGATAATTGTTAGTGCATACTACCACAGTGTATATTCCTGATTGATAATTGTTAATGCATAGTACCATAAAGTACATTCCTAATTGATAATTGATAGTGCATAGTACCGTAAGGTACATTCCTAATTGATAATTGTTAGTGCATACTGCCATAGTGTATACTCCTAATTGATAATTGTTAGTGCATGCTACCATAGTGTATATTTATAACTGATAATTGTTAGTGCATACTACCATAAGGTACATTCCTAATTGATAATTGTTAGTGCATGCTACCATAGGGTACATCCCTAATTAATAATTCTTAGTGCATACCACCATAAGGTACATTCCTAATTGATAATTATTAGTAATTTATAAAAGTTTGGCAATAGGTACAAATTAGTATCAGTGTTGCAGTAATAAAGATGAACTTGACTTCTACTAATCTTCAAGTACCGTATATACTCGCGTAAGCCGCATAATTTAGGAAAAACTAAAGGCCTGAAAGAAGGGGGGAGGGGGTCGGCTTATCCGCGGGCCAGTGTCTAAACTTGACAGTTTTAAAGTCTTTTTGTTGACTTCTGTAAAGGCTGTAAATCTTGGGACACGAAAAAATAATTTTTTTTTTCTGTGTCCTAAGACATGCATGTAAAAAAAAAAATCATTTTCAGTGACCC
>JAECUM010093928.1:0-79402 GCA_016617855.1 Megalonaias nervosa | reverse complement strand
GTTCATAGGTTATTGTCATGGGGGTGTGAGTGCTTATTGTAGGTGAGCCAGGGACAGTTCATAGGTTATTGTCATGGGGGTGTGAGTGCTTATTGTAGGTGAGCCAGGGACAGTTCATAGGTTATTGTCATGGGGGTGTGTGAGCCAGGGACAGTTCATAGGTTATTGTCATGGGGGTGTGAGTGCTTATTGTAGGTGAGCCAGGGACAGTTCATAGGTTATTGTCATGGGGGTGTGAGTGCTTATTGTAGGTGAGCCAGGGACAGTTCATAGGTTATTGTCATGGGGGTGTGAGTGCTTATTGTAGGTGAGCCAGGGACAGTTCATAGGTTATTGTCATGGGGGTGTGAGTGCTTATTGTAGGTGAGCCAGGGACAGTTCATAGGTTATTGTCATGGGGGTGTGAGTGCTTATTGTAGGTGAGCCAGTGAGCCAGGGACAGTTCATAGGTTATTGTCATGGGGGTGTGAGTGCTTATTGTAGATAAGCAGTGAAATATGCATAACAGAAAGAGTACATTTCTCCATTCATAGGTCACGTGCTTCATTTTGTACATAAGTTTGTAGGTTTCGACAAAATTAAGCAGACAATTATCTCCCTTAAATGGAGGGACATATACTCTCCATTAAGTGGAGGGACTTATAAATAAAGCCCTAGCAGAGGCTGAATGTTAATAATCAACTAGAGTATTTCATGGACTTCAGAACGAAATTGCTGCAATTTGTTGTAATAGTTACGGTTTCTTGCAGGCCAATTAGATAACACTGTTGATATTTTTATTTGTTGGAATCAACATGAGGGGAACTCACTCAGATTATGTGATAGCACAATATAGACTAAGACGCGAACTGTGCTATCCACTGTTTAAAAAAATATTAACACTTTTCTTATTTTGCTTCTTCACACTTATTGTATAACATTACTTTTGGCAACCTTGAAAATATGTTGCAATTGAAAATCAGCACCTGTTTTCATGATCGGCATAATCTTGTCATAATTTTGCTGGAAAAGTGTTATTATTATTATTATTATTATTATTATTATTATTATTATTATTATTTATGTATCTGGATATATCCAGTGAGTAAACATTTCACTTCCAACTTGACTAAGAAAGTTTAAACTGTCTACTTCTTTTTGGTCAAGGATTATTTGTGAATTTTTGGCAGAAATTCCATAGATAACATTATAATTTCCGGCATTAATGATATCGAAATTATGACTAAAATTGACTACAAGACATACAACATCTTATTCCATCTTTCCACCTTCCTCTTTGAAGGGAGAATTGACACAAACGTGTATATTTTGCTTTGATTATGAATGCATTCTTTTGAACAGGAAGGGAGTGAGGGATAATGGCATACTGCAAGGTGAAGCGAACTTTGCTTATTTGGCATGTTATAATAAGCTGACAGACTTGAGGGTAGCCATTTGACCTGAACTGCCCTCTATCATGGTCTCTGCAGTCTGCATACTGTGCCTCCTCCTGTCACCATAGTGATGACATGTATGCTATGAAGACGTCATGTAGTCCTACCTTTTCCAAATTGTTTACTTACGGATATACTGTACAACTGATTTCACTTTGGTATGTCATGCATTTTGGTAACGAAATAGTTTAATGAAAAAATGCCAGTACCAAAATTATTTATCATGAACTATAGCTTGAACAAGGTTGAGGGGGATACACAATACATGCGATGTACATGTATATATCTACCTATTAGTTGATACCTGTGGAACTATGAAAGAAAAAGACATAGACAAAAAGATTATTGACTAGGGTTCAAACTGTCGGGACATTATATTGAAAAGTCAGTTTTACCTCAAAGGCCATGACGGGTAAGCTTAAACTCACATGAAGGTACGGTTTGGGTGGGGAAATTCTTATGTGAATTTATATTTCATCTATATATGATATATGCATGCATGCCAGTTAATATTTCATTCTCTGTATGGTCAATTTTTTCATTTGGCCATTTGGAACATTCAGCGGATTTTCAATAAATCTGTATAATTATAGTTATTTAAATAAAGAAGAAAGGAAGAAATTTAAGAAGTTAAGATAAATATAAAATGAAAGGCCTAATAAAATCATCAATACTGGTCAAATCATTGCATTGAGAATGTTTCATCCAGAAAGAAACTCCTGTGTTGATACCAAAGGCAGTATGCTTCGATGATAAAAGGGAACTTTACTTTTCCAAAAATGTCGATATTCAGATTGAAGTTGTTAATGATTCACATGCTGTCGAATTAATAGTGAGCACTTTCACAAATTCTTGTGTAAAGTCGGTTAATTTGTCAGATTTTAAAGCAAATATCTCATCAGGAAAAGCCACATGTTATTTGTGTCAACTGAAGTCACAATCACATAGCAAATATACGCAGAGTTGGCTACCTTGATTTGGCCAAGAAAAGAAGGCTTTATCTTCACCCTAGGCAGTAAAACAGGGTAGAGTCATGTGGCTCAATGCGAGTTTTTTTCCCCTCCCCTTTTTCTGGTCAGTTGAGCCCTGCTGGATGAATGGTTGGATGAATATATAAATGGAGGGATGGATGTGAGAGCACTTCACACTTGATTTGGTTGCTCTCTTTTAATCATCCATTGTATCAGGCCAAAGTGAATTTTAAAACTAATTCTTTTTTTATATATATTTTATTTTGTAATCTGGAAAAGGTGTACTTGAATCAAGACTACTCCAGTGTTAAAGATGGCTGAACTCTGGAGGGAGGATAAGATTTGCGATGCTTTCTTGCATATGAGGGAGAGAACATACAAGGTTACATATGACAAGTTTTAGATACAAGAGAACACAAGCATAACCTAGCTTATAAGTCGAGACCAACTGCAAATTTCACAGACCCATATCTGCTATCACATAATGCACCGGCAGTTCTGGGTCTAATCTGTTTGTTAGGAGTAATCAGTAGAACAAACAACATAAACCCTGATCCTCTGGCACATTATGTGTTTTGCAATTGTATTGAACTGATGAGTACATATTTTAGCCATCTTAGGTTATTTTTTTCTGTTAAGATATTGAGTTCTATGTGGCTCCAGATGGGTGGCCTAAGGTACTTGCCTTTACAGGTTACTCACACATCTCACCTTTGTTCGTGTGAATTTGAGTCTCAGTTTGACCAATGTCGGTATGTAAGAAAGCTTGCCAGTAGCTTCCATTGGGTTGATGGTTCTTTCCAGAGTCTTCACATATTCTTCTTGCACCATAGATACTGGTCGCCATGTGCAGCCGATCACGTGCATTAAAAGCCTCGAAACCAAAACCAAAAACTGAGTTGTAATAAGGAAGAAATAAGAGACAACAGCATCACAATTGTACTTTAATACTCATTTCTCCTTCGAATACGTTCCCCGATCACTTTAACGTTAGGAAGATAAGCCCTACTGCCTCCTGAATCCAGACCTCCCAAGGACGAAAGTCGTCTTTTTATCTATAATATACAGACAAAGGGCAATAACTCTTGCCCATTACGTCCCCTTTCATCATATAGGTGGCGCCAGTTTATGACATCGCTTGTTATCTGATAAGACACGCATTCACTTCTCCACCCGAACCAAGTGGATATTTGCGTTGTTATTTGGTTGTTTCTTTTTCATTCCATCCATTCAGGATCTTGTTATTTTCGGATATATTAAGGATTGTTCTACATGTGGTATACATTATATTTTGAATTTTGACCATAATTATGTGAATTTTTCACTTATGTGAACTTAGTTTCTGCATTCTGTGACCACATGGCTCTACACGATTACATTGTATTAGAACGTATTGAATTTCGTGTTCGCGCATTCTGTCTATTTATTTATCACCCTTGGTATAGCTGGTGTCTCTGACGTTTTTGTTTTAACGCAGTTAACTATAAGATTATTTAACGTCGGCATGATTTGAAAAACATTTCAGCATAAGCTCAAAGAGCTTTCTACCGACGTATTCGAAGGAGAAATGACCCACTTCGACCCCTTATTCACAGATCTCCACTCATCAGACAAGAACTACACTGTGTTCAATCTGATAATACGTTCCGCACATCACTTTGAAGCTCGTTCTCAATATATTGACCACATCTTCGTTGTTGGACTGGAAGTCTATTAGCGAATTTTTTCGACTTGCAGTCAAGGCCGGCAATGCACAACCCGCACTGACGCTGCAAATCTCTCTTGGTACGCCTTTCCTCTTGAGTGGCAAGATAGAGGAATTGTGGAGGCAGGCAGTCCAAGAACTAACCTTCCGTTTCTTTGCTCAGCAACCATCACCTTCTACATAATCTCCGATTCACCATCAATGACGTGATGACAGGAGACAAGGAAATACGGGATCTTTCTCTGCTCAACTCAGATGCCAGCTGCGATCGCAATCCTATGCATGAAGACAATCTGCTAATCAGTTTCGGAAACAGTCGTATCAAGGGAATAGGAACAAGTTTCTCTACCCCAAAATATCCACTCTTTCGCCGTTGACTAATATTTCCGACCGACTACAGATGACTATCTGGTAGGCGCCCGATTCTTGTTTGCATTGAATAGGTTTGATTCCGCAATCGAGTGGGTGATCCAATTGACATTACGCGAGATGATAGATCGCTGCGTCTACTAAATTACGTGACATGACCACCTATTAACCTCCGACAAACATGCAGTATTTGGCAAAGAAATTTGTTTAAACTAAAGTAATATGTTTATTAAAACTGATTTGTATTATTCTTAAAAATGTAAAATTACAAAGTTGCATAAATTATACTGCAGTACACATACTTATATTTGTAGTTCAAGTTCGTAAAGTAATAACCTAAGTGCTTTATTTCAGTAAATAATAAAAATCAATTTTAAAGCTGCTTGAGAACTTGTTCATGTAAAAAGAAATCCGCCACAAAAGATGCTGATGTATTTAGTACATAGTCTTAGCCTTATTAATTTTATCTGGCTGATGTTTATGCTGCCTTGGAAGTAAATGAGTTAAAAATTAGTAACAAAATCGGCAATAATTACTGTTTAGAATTATACTCTTGTACATAATAATTTTAAAGTTCTACTGTGTTCGTCAGATGGAATTTTGATCGATGACGTCTGTTGATGTAAACATGGAAAAACATGCTTAATATATCTTACGATAATTATTGTTTTTGTATTTCTTTATTATTACATTTTTGTATCTATACCCCTCCTTCAGCTCAATGACAAAGAAAAGAGTAACTCAAGTGTCTGAAAGATCAAGACGATAAATTATTATTTTTGTGACAAGCCAACATTAAAGTGAAAATTTTCAAACTTTACATTAATGCAGCCTGGGGTTTAGTGCTTCCTATACAAGAAAAATAATATACCTCAGATCACGAAAGTCAGGGGGTTCTCCACCAATATTCTAGAAACTAGTCTTTTTACATATATTTTTCAATTTCAATTTCTTTTTTTTCTTCTTGTCAACGAAGGGATATGATTTTTGACATGCTTTTATGCAAACAAAAATGTAATCGGATCAACTGTTTCAGCTGATTGTACACGCGACAACAAAAAAAATCTATATCCATCGAAGTTTTGTCTATGTTTCGGGAAAGGAATAAATCTAATTCCTCCATTTAGACGATCTGGATATCGACTGTCATAATTACAAGGCTACCACTGACTTCTTTTCACCATTATGGATCGAGAAATCAACAAATTGCAAACTTTGTAAATACCAGTCATAATCAACTCATTATTGTCACAAGCACCTTGTCGGTGGAAAATGGTGGACGAAAGCAATGCCTGGAGGTGTGTCTAATTTACGCTCGCTGATTGGTTAATTGATCAGCATGATTGACGATAGGTCAATTGTTTAAGAGAGGCTTTCTCAGTTACCAACCCACTCTCCTTTCGTTCTGTCCATCACTGACCGAAGTAACGTCGGACTTGGTAAGGGACAAGAGATCTGGACGCTCATTAAGAAGTGGGCGGTGAAGATCACTCGGAATCCACATTTTCCGGAATTTTCCTCCAAGCCTTCTCTAGTTAGGATGGCCAATGTCACTCAAGATGGAGACAGCAATATCAGTCCTCCTCTTCATCCATCCGAACGAATTTGTCATCTGTCTTGATCTGACCCATAATTTCATGCTTCAGTCCATCAATCGAGCGGTTTACATATCGATGAAATTGCTATCAGTTTCACGCTCTCTCTCAGTTTGAACACAAGTCCTTGCGCCTTCATGTAACTACTCCATTGTATTGTATGCATTGTTTCGCACTTGATCTGTTTCCACGACGGCGTATTTGGACAATACCCTCCAGAAAAGTATGATCGGTTCCATTCTAATAAAAGGAAAGAACGATCTCATTTCCCTTTTGCATCATCTAGGTTTTCTGATCAATTGGAAAGTTCCATCTTTGTCGATTCCACTCAGTTCGTAAAAACCATCAGTGTATGAATTTTCTCACTCACCTCAACCTGGTAAGTCTTCTCCACCTTTGGTGGTCCGAATCATTGTCCTCGCAGAATCTATTTTCAACACTAAAATGATCCAAACTAGGGAGTTTCTGCAACTTCGGATCGTTCTATGCGGCAACGGATCATATTCCAATGGGTTACCTCTTAATGCGCCCTTTGGAAACGATCTATCTATCTCTACGGCGTCCCTCTTCCATGCCACTCGATGACATGGACAGTGTAAAGAGTGAGACAGTATCATTCCTAGGCCATTGATACCACCAAGATTGGCTCACGGTAGGAATACTTCAACAGCATCACCCAGATGGAACGATGTGCACAAATGAAAACACCTGTGTTTGAGCAACCCATCTGTTACCGGACTTAAACACTATAAATAACCAGTGGGGTCCGGAGGTCACTGGTCTCCATATCAATCGCTTGGAGATGAAAGTTATCATCAAAGCCTTTAATTTTGGAGTGACCATCTTCAGTATATAGTTTATCATGTCAGACAACTAGGAACTAGGCTATAGTGACAATCCTCCTCAAACAGGGCGGTACCAAATCACCCCAACACTAAATTCTGGTTGGGGCATCCCATCGTTGGTGCGCACAAGGCAACATCAACATACCGATCAGACATATTCCCGGCAGATTCAGTCAAGGCCGATTTTCAGTCAGGGAGGGAACAGATTCCCCATCCATAATGGTTCCTCCATCCGTTGGTCTTTCATCAGATTTGCCAGCAATGGGACGTTCGATGAGGGGTCTTTTTTACAACCAGATGGAATCACAACCGTCCAACTTCGTTTCCCTAGCACGGGATCTCAAGGTTTGGTCGGTTAAAGCTCTTTTAGTTGGGAGCATCTGTAGCCCATTGCCAACATTCCAACGATCTTTATTTCCAAATATTAAACAGAAATGAGGGACCAGAGGTGCAGAATGACTCTGACTGCCCCTCTCTGCGGAGAAAAATCCTAGATCAACAACATTCTCGATCTAATAATAGCTCTATGCATAACTGATGGAAAGCACTTAGAGTGGAAACAACTCATCCCTTCAATCTTGGAATGAATTGAACGAACTAGAATGACCTCCACTTTCAAGGCTTGCGAAGGGAACTGGCGCGTTTTCAGGGACTAGCGCAAAGTCAAAGCATTCTCCCTTTTAGTGCCTCTGTCCAACCAATTAGCTGACTTTTTTCCTTTCCTATTCAAGGAGAATAGGTTGACTCCGATTACTATTAAAGGCACGTGTTGTCATTATGCAAGGGAGGATCTTGGTCATAACAATGACCTCTCGGACTATCGTCCAACTTTGACTTCATGTGGTCTAAATCGCAAACATTGTTTTTTCTAAGTGGAATATTTCCTGGGTTCCGACATGGGTGAGTTCAAACAAACTCGAGCGTTTAGCCAGGACCTCGCCGAAACTCCTTCTTTTTTATATACACAACCTGTTTCATGATAGCGCTTGCTTCGGGTTGCAGAATCAATGAACTACACGCACTCTCTGTTGACCGAGCCTACATTCATTTTGGATCAGATTGCTTGGTGGTTCTTATGAGGTAACCCGATTTCGTCGCCAGAAACTGTTTGCTGTCAGTAGATATTAAAAACGTCATCATACGGTCCCTCTTCTGTATTCACACAGCCCGAGACTTCCAAACAGGATTTGGTACGTTTGCTCAGACTTTATCTGAAGCAGTTTAAGCCAGTTTATGGAGGATAAAGAGGCCTCTTTCTCCCAGTTAAATCTGGGAAAGAGGACATATACCCTCAATCCCTCTCATTGTTGTTGAAGTGGGTAATATGCATGGCATACCCTGATATATCAATAGAACAGAGTGGCCTCGTCAATATCTCTGCTCATGAGATAAGAGTAATCATGACAGACTTGCCTTGGCCGCCATATCTTTATGAAGGATAACGTCGAGGCCATGCACAGTCAGCCTTCAAGTTTAATCTACGAGACTTGGCTCCACAACTACAAACTCTGGATCTGGTAGCCTCACTCACACGAATGGCTACCAGACCCAACTGACACCAACACAACCTCCGGACGAGCGCCAAGTGCAGTCTTCGCTGGATCTACTTGGAAATTTTTTGTGGTAAGAATACCTCCTTAGTCCTTCTTCCCAGAAGTAAGCCACGTCGCCTCCTGTTGTGCCGCTCGCAATTAGCAGAGTGGGTTAACCTTCGCATTGGGGATCCAATATTCTCCGATGACAGGTTACCTGGAGTATAGGTTGGATGCTCAACAATCCCTTCGCTTATTACATGTTACTGTCAAGACAAATGGTACGAGAAGACCTCTCAGCGGGCTTAAAAATCTGTCTAGTGATAAACCTATGTGGAATGAGTTTAAACCTCCCCCAACAAACAAACATGTTGATTACTATAGGAGCAATAGCGCAAAAAAGACCGAACTATATTGGAATGATTTTGTCCAAAGACATCAGTGGGGACAGAAAGAGGATGTGCCTCCGCCTAAGGAAGAAGAATATTTAACCCCACCAGAAGAGAAACCACCCAAACATGGAGAAGGCCTTAGTAGTTGTGAACGCAAATGTAAATCAACTCAAAATGCTATAACAACCAAAGAGTTCAAATGCGTATCTGTAGATACTCTTAATGGGTTAATTCGTGACGGTAACCACGCACCAGAAGTCATTATCGACACCACAACAATTTGTCAGCTATTGCTCACCAATGGCATCATAGACCGAAAAACATATCGCGCATTGATGCAGGAACCCGTTGAAGACATCAATGAGGTATATTACGACACCGATGACGAGTTCTAATGAAACACTTGGTATTGAAATGCACCGAGTATTTCATGAAATCAAAACTACGATGCTACACGTTGTTGTCAATACAGCCCAGAGCGTAAGCTCGATGATCACAATCTCATCAATAGAACTGAAATTCAGCGTGACTTTTTCTACACCACTTACCGCTGGGGAATCGCGCACACTTGTGATAATGTTAGCGTCGTTGAGAATTTATTACAGCTGGCCTAGTATCCGATCACAACCATTTGGTGGTCTTGGTGCAAATAATTCATTGTATTTTCATCAGTCAATGGTGCCACTTGGAATAATGTTGAATTCGCTGAGGCTGTGTATGATATAAAAACGATCAATGAAGAAATTCAACGAGGAACCAAACTGTTGACCGACAAAGAACCCTAAATTTTTGTAAGTGCCCATGAACACACAATCAGTTCTGTCATTTCAATCGAATCAGTACCATATGTAGTTAATATCATTGGATCGCCAACGATATCATTTTTCGGTTGGCCTGATGACATTCCAGACGGCAAAGGATTTTTACGCGTGAGATATTATATCTCACCTGAGACTGTCAGGATTACCTCAACGATTCAGATCAATTTAACCTGTGATGCCATTCCGTGGCAGTTATGAAAATAGGTCTCAAACGATAGGCATAGCTGTTCAGGGTTATATGATGTTTGGTTTTTCACCGACTGTGGAACCGGGTTATTTGATATCGACTACTCCCACGTCACCTTTTTATCTTTTATGTCCAAATAATTGGTTGACATATATTCGCTTTACTCTAGTTGATCAAGACGGGCACATTGTGTATCTGCGTGAAGAGATATTGAGAATGCAATTATACATTAGAGATCGACATAACGTTTAAATATAATATTTGCCCTACGTAGACGTGTAATACCAGTGCGTGTTGTTTACGACAGAAAATCCTTTTATATGGCATATTATGGAGTTGGAATTGGTGATGTTGTCGTGGATTGCTTGCAGGGTATTTAAGGTGCTCATGGTCTTGTCTTCGCGCGCTGCTTCATTCTTAAAGAAGTTGAAATGCGAGTTGTTGACAGCATGCAAAATGTTGCTGCGTATCGATTATATGGGATGACGGGCGTTCAATCGTTTCGAGATCGATTACAACAATTAGTGGCTCATCAAACACCAGAAGCGGCTCAACCAAAACAAATTATGTTACCATCAACAAAAACAATGCCTGTCGCGGTTAGTAAATTTATTCATGATCCGCTCAACAATTTCTGTCCGATTCGGAAGCCGATCAACAACGAATAGCAGATTCCACTTTCGCAAATTTGATCACGGGAAGTAGCGCTTTGGAAAGGTGTTATACAAAATCAATAATGTATATTTAATTTTATCATTATCCAATTCAAGGATATATCAAATTCCGCATTTGATATGGATGTGCATGTATTAGTAGATCGAAGTTAAAGAGGTTTTCCGAATTATTCATACCGGCTAGGCTCCTGATGAACAAAACAATAGAATTAAAAGTTCAAGACATGTCAAGGTTTTTTCTTCCATGTGATGCGTTCTTAAAAATTGAGGGAAAACGTGTACAGCACGACAATACCAATTACCGCAGCGATATCTAAGCTAGATTTGTCAGCAAAGGTATTATGGCGTTGTTTAACAGCGCACGTTATTCTATCGATGGAAAGTAAATCGAAACAGTCCTTGATAACGTTGACATTGCCACGACTATTGTAAGACTCGCTAAATACAGCGATGATTACGCGGGATCAGCTGGTCCAAAATGATGTTTATCAAAGACGCATCCAATGATGAAGATAAAAAACAATATACAACAGCTCCTGCTAATCGTACTGCTTTTGAGCAAAACTTTGCTGCTCACACCGCCTTAATCCTTGCAGGCAAACCGAATTTTAAATTTGGATTTTCACAGCGTCGACATCAACTCATTGGGACTCATTGCGGTTGTCGTGTGCAATTAACCCAGACATAAACCTTCTTTTTGTAGAGATGTTCGCGAGGTTATTTTTTTTTTGGGGGGGGGGGCAAAATACACCTTCACATTAGTTAGTTAAGAACAACGCCAACGATGCAATTTGGCGTACAGGAGGTAGTCCTGGTAAATTTGTATTCGAGACATGAACATTTTGGATGCATGTGCTAACCCCTTCATTGTCTACAGAAAGGCGGTTTTCTTTTTTATTATCTTTATACAAACTTCAACACTGTCATTTCTCACAAATACCATATATGAGCACCCAAGTGGTTAATATTACGGGACAATATATACGGCAAATAAGCACCAGAGGACCAAAAATGACGTGTTTGTGGCGTTTCAAAATATGGATCGAGAACATAAACAAACCTAGAGTGCTATGATATTTGAAAAACAATGAATGTCCGAAGTTGCTCTGCGGTTAAACGGTGATCAGGATCCCTCTGAAAAGCATTTGCTTAACAACACAGAAAATCAAACCGCACGTATATATCACAATCTGTGGTCCTAGATGGACCGGCATCAAAACTTTGCTGCTGGTTTGCAAATTTCTCATCAAGATATTCGTAAATTATACCGGATTTATTACTTTTCGTTGGAACACCCGGAGTTGTTGAAGCAATCCGTTTTCGATATGCATTTTCATGCACGTGTGAGTGGGCGTGTTCCTGTGGACGATGTTGGCATCATAGGTTGTTCTAGATGTATTGCCGTAATTCTTTCTGACAAGATTCGGTTGTTCGAGGGAACGGGTGGTCGAATGAGGGTCCTTGATGCGTCAGTGGAACAATTAAATAATTTTCTCAAATTGAACATGTTGCATCTTTAAATAATAACAATGTTTAATAATGTATTGAAGGTCAGCCTTAGTGAAAATCAGCTGGGGAAATAACAAAACGTAATATAAACAATTGTAGTGTCATACCTAGGCTTTCTCCAACAAAATTGACTGGAATTGTCCAGGTGTGGTTGCACCAAACAATATTTAATCAATTTTACACAGCGAAACAAAATAATATCTCACTGACATTAAAATTATCCAAATCAGAGGTGTTGCAATTGCAAAAGACAGGTGGAATATTTCGATTCCTCGCAGGGATTCCAGCGTTGTTATCAGCAGTGGCTCCATCGGTTGCAAACGCGTCGATATTAGTGACTGGCCTAACTGCATCAACAATGGTTTTGAAAAAGGCGTTTGGAGGCAAAATCTCTGGAGGGCGCATACGAATAAAAAAGGAAAGGGCCTTCGATCATCAGGAACAAGTTATCGAATACCATCAGGCTGAGGTCTCTGATTACGCAATAGGCCACTCCTTCATTAACCAGTCTTGATTAACTGGCCATGGTAAAATCAGTCAAGCATTTTCGTGGTGTCTTGATGCGAAATGAACTTGCATCGATCGTGCCACGCACAAGCGTTACGGACATTGTTAACATGGATTTGACAACAGGACTTGGCGCTCATTGGGTTGCTTAGGTGGTGACACCTAATCATTTATTGTAATTTTACTCACATGGACTTGCACCACCACTGGAAGTTGTTGATTATTTAACTCGTGGGGCTAGCGCTGGTCAACTTCCACTATTCTATTTGACTATACCGATACACGCTCATTTGGACGGCTCCATGAATGGTCATCTTGTTATTAAAGCGTTGCGTGCAGGGAAGCAATCACCAACACCGCAAACACAGATTGATTTTACAATAAAGTACGTTTTGTATGATATAAAATGCCTATTAATATGTACGGATGTTACTCGACTAGATGCGGCGCTGATGTGGATCTGAGCAGGTTTGCCACAAAAGCCTATCGGGCTGAATTTTCCAGTCGTGTTATTGTTGATGTCGATCACGGTAAGCCTGTGATTCTTCAAGATCGAACTGGTAAATTACAAACACGAATCGTTGACATTCCAGATATTGTTCTCAGTTTAGAGGCGCTGTTGAAAACAATCTGGCCTCGATGAGTGAAAATGGGGGAATCAAAGACTCTGGTGTGTCTTGATTCTAAATCAAAGAGTATGTTCATGATGTTGCTGCTACAACAAAACCATAACTGGATGAACTTATCGCAGACATGCCCGCACCACCACGCGTAGTAACTTCATCTGGAGAATACAACATAATTTTGACCAGGAAAGAAGGAAAGGAGGAAACTGAAAAGTAGCGAATCGTAGATTTATATCTCTAACGTGGATGCTTTTGATAAACCTAAATCTCACATCTTAAATATATGGGACACGTCGGGATAGTGTTATTTAATCATAACTGGTCTTTCTGGTGGGTTGAGTTTAATAGTAATATTGGAATCTTATGTCCGGTATAGTGAATTAGCAATACGTAACGCCAGGCAACACAAACTAAACAATTTTGCATTTACGGCACCGGTATCGCTGTTCATCTGAGAAAAAATTCAGTTTAAAGGATTCTACATCCTTCCAACTGGGTCCTTACACGTTTTTGGCGTTTGTATTTAAAATTATATTTATCATTATATACGTGATGAATTCTGATTAGAATGCGGAACTTACCGACGGGGTTTAGGATCAGCTGACCTGAGATACTAACATTGAAAGCAATTTCGTTCCTTTCGTTGACAAATATCTGCTTCAAAATGATCTTACCAGACACTGATACATTCTTATATGTAATCTTGTTCAAGACCAAATAAAAATAGACCGTTGGAACCACCGTGATGTGTCACTACCAACTCGATGTCAGCTTAGAGTAATCGCATTTGCACGTGAATGCACTCAAACGTTGCTTGCACCACCAGGTGTGAAAACACGTCGGGACTGTTCCTACAACGATGAAGTAGTATTCACCACTGAACACACCCTTGTTACATTTACAAACAAATATATTCCACCAACTATGACTCAACAGAGACTAAAATTTTGTAGACTTTTATTCAACGAGGACGCACTTGTTCGGGTAACAGTTCTTGGCGAAGAAAAGAAGAATCATTTCAGATATTATTCAGCAGTGTAATCGGTATGGTACTAAATTAAAATGGTGCTACGCCCTTAGAACGCACAATTAACAGATATTTAAATAGTCCTGAGGAAGATATTTTCTATGATTATATAGCAGTTGTGCCAGTAAAAATGTACAGTTGGTTAGAATTGTTTGTATGTGTTGCACCTGATAAAGGACGGCCTGCAGGTGCACATCTATACTAAGCGATTACATTATTAATAGAAGAACTATGATAGACCCTGAATGTTATTGATGTGAAAAAAATAATCAAAGCGGAACAACAACTGCAAAGTGAAATCACCAAGAACTTCGTCGATCATAAAATATAAACGGGCATGTCTTGTCGCCAATGTTATTTGTGGAATCGCCGTGGCAACAATCGTTCGTCTTGGTGTGAAGAAATCACATTAACAGCAACCATCATAGATGCACGAATTGGAATTATTGTTGGGGCTCTATCGATAATAGCCAGTGTTGCACGTGCTGTTGTAAAATAATTTTCGATACGATTACATTCACGAATTCATATTTATTCAATACTGCTCGCTGCAGCAAAATGTAGTCTCAATACGATTCGTTAACTGTGTTCGGTGGCTATCGAGGATACAATAATTAGCATGGCTGAATTCGAAATTGTGTTGGCAGAAATGACAAATGACCAACAAACCCGATCACAAATAAGAAATCGTGTGGTAGCGGACTTACAAGCAATAAAAGTCGAGTAATCTGCTAAGAAACAAAGAAATATAAATATCAAAACAAACAAACAGTGTGATGATCACCGAGTGAAGCACACTTGTGATCAACTAGCTATCCGCTGAGTTTTACTTCGTAAAAAATCATCAAAGTAAACCACTACCATTGGCCATTGGTTAACATTATTTTTGTTGTTGTTGTTGCCTGGAAATTATTATTGTTATTATTATTAATTTTATTTTCTTGTACTGTTTATTACCCTATGGTGCATACACATTAGTAATCGTCAAGTCATGGTGGATAGAAGACCATGACTTATATCATGACTAATTTCGGTCCAAATGAACTATTATGACACTACCTGTGCAATTACTAATACAATTAAGTACAGCTAAGATGGATACTTAAGGGCTATTGGTAATACGAATCGGACCAACGGATGGGTGGGTGTGGTATAGTCAAATATCGTGTATAGCACGACATGAGTTAATAGTTATATATAATTAACTTAAAATACTGTCATCTGAATGTTCAGGGGCACTGTTTTATGGAAAATGTATTTATATGAGCAAAAATACGCAGTTTAATATAGTATTTTACGCGCAAATGATCACGGCATTGAATATTATTGAGATATTGCACTCTAATTATCTTGTTGTATGTCAAGATGCAACAAGCGTTACATTTTCGTATATAATGGGCATTGCATACAATGCACGTGGCCAACATTATGATATTATGTAATGGAGGCTGACATATTGGTCTTCTTCCAGTCAACCCGGTCCATTGATTGACAGTCATATTACATGCACACATGTAACCCGATGAATATCAAACTTTCTATTTTGAAAATTCAGTTGTCGTCAGTACTGATAATAGCAAAGATAATTACCAAACATTCCTGAAATACATACTAGAAAATGACTTATATGTTTGTTTACATTTGACTGCTCTTTTTCTCAATTTTCACCGCATGTACTTCTCTAAGTATTAATCCGCCAAACTTTATATCTTCGTGCATCAACAGTCTTTCGTCCTAATACTCGTCAACAGATAATGAAATGTGCTTCCCATTAGCTACTTATTCTAAATAAACATAATATACATTAATAAGATGTCTACTGAATTTTAATTGCAAATAAGAGAACTATTCTAGTTGCGCTATGCATTTCCGCTAGTATGTGACAAGGCACTTCCCACAAATCAAGATTGTGAATCAAATTATGAAAAATACAGATTGTAACAAAATTACAAACTGATCAGTTAATATATGCGAGCAGCACCATAATTTACATGATGGTACTTTGTAGAGTTCTGGTGTGTTTTTCTACACTGGATTCTACGGTGTGTCGAATAGATCACGTATAGGTAAAGAGTTTACACTTTTTTTTAGTTAGTTATGCACATGTTAGTGGTGATTTAGGTAAATTTTCTGTATTTGTGATGACTAGTTATTCATGTTGTTTTGTGTTGACATCTAAACACTGGATAAATTAATTTTTATTGTTGTACAGTGCAGTCATTTGCACAGAAATGGGCGCTTTGTTAACCAGGGTGCAAGGAGGCAGTTAAATATGGCTGGTGGCCTACATAAATGGAAAGACTAGATCTAAGTCTTATGTTTCGTACATTTTGCCTTGAACCCATTATTATGATGCCAAAAAAGTGATTAGAGATTTAAACTCAAGATTCAATTATTAAATAACTTTAGAAAACTGAATTACTGTTTCAGCATATACAAAATGACACATGAACAGAAAATATGAAAATTCTAACTCTTCATTTTGGGAAGTTGGGGAACATCGTAATGTTTGGGGCTAGAGTAATGTCATTATTTTTATTATTACCACTTCGGTGGCCTAGTGGTTAGAGCGTCCGGCTCGGATGCGGGAGGTCGTGGGTTCGATCCCCGGCCGAGTCATACCAAAGACTTACCAAAATGGTACTAACAGCTGCCTCGCTTGGCGCTCAGCATTAAGAGGTTAGTGTTAGGACTGGTCAGCCTGGTGTCAGGATAATATGATTGGGTGGTACATCATGCTACATGTCTGCGGCATGATGCCCCAGTGCTAGACATCACTATATATTGCCACACTGCAGACATCGTAGCGAAATGACTGAAAAATTGTTAAAGCTACATTAAAAATCCAAATCACACACACACACACACACACACACACACACACACACACATTATTATTACCAATCCACTTCTCTTTACCACTACATGGATTAATCATTAGTGTCAGTGGCATTAATATTCACACAGACATACTCAATATTGCTGTACACTGCATCAAAGGAAAAAAAGTATGGAATTGTTTTATTATAACTATTCTTTCACAAGTTCACTGCCACATGGTACATTATACTTAACTGAGAGAAATTGGACATGACTATTACCATAAATTTTATCCATTTCTTCACAATCAGTGTACCATCCCCCGCCAACCTGTACTGAATTGTGCATTACCAACAGCCCTTAAATATTCATGTATGTTCTCGTAATATTAATGTACATGTATCCTGTTATTTTCTGTTCTCTGTTAGACTCTTCTGTTACTGATATTTCTGCTACTACAACTGCTGCTACTAAACTAAGATTATTACTAACGCTACTACTACTATTATCACTAAAATTTCCTTATAATGGACAGGAACAAGAGTGATTATCTTGAGTTGTCAATAAGGAAACCTTGAACTTTCGTTCCCAATCGTGAAGTAACGGATTTGCCTTTCTTATCATCCGGTACATATATATTACTTTCAGGCTTCAGTGACACAAGCCATTTGATTCGCACACCAGACTAAGTTCGCCTCCCAGATTGCCGTAACAGGTATGTTGGTAAGGTTTCATGAAAGTTCTTATTAATTCACGAAGCTTGAATTTGAAACCATATTATTTATTTATTTATTTTTTATGGTCATCATGATCGGTAAAGTGTTTTAATTATTTGTCGTGAAGCGCCATCTGTTGCTGCCCATGTTGTACAAATTACCCTGTTGCTATATTACCGACATCTTCGTATTTTCTTCTTTTATTTTCTTCTGTCATTTTCCTTTATTAAAGAAAGCAAACGTGTTGATGAAATGATATTGTGACCTTACAACTAATACAACTCTGCCCACAGAAACAAAATATGTTCTCCGTTTGACACCGTGGAAGTAGCTTTTATTGTTTGGTTTCTTTTTCTTTGCCTTTTTCTTAAAAACGAACAACTAAACAAACAAGTTCATTAGGGGAAAGTAAGTAAGTTTCGTTTATTTGGTACGTTCGTTTCCAATTAAGACTGAGTAATGGTATTGATGCGGCCGGAAGAGGAAGTTGCATATCGGGTAAATTGCATGTTAAAGGTTTAGAACATAAGTCGCCAAGAAGAATGTGTGTATAGCCATATAGAGTGCAAGGTGGTCTTTTGTAAGGGGTGTGGGTTTATTCAGGCAAAATGCCTGCTTGAACTTTTTAAAATTAACGTTATTTCCACTTGGAACAGAACCAAGTGGAAGGTGAAGACAGACGGTTACAATCGTAAAGTGGACCGCTAGGTTAGCAAGCCACGTCCCGCATCCCACTATTAATATTCTTTTCACCGACATCGGATTATTCAAGCAATATGTCTGCTTGAACTCTGATTTCATTTCATAAATGTAAACGTTCTGTTCATGTCGAACGGCATCAGGAAGAAGGTGAAGACAGGTGGTTACAATCGCAAGTTGTGCCGTTAGGCCCCATAGCCTAAACCCATATTCCACTCTTAATGTTCTCCTTACCGTCTTTATTCCAGGCGTTAACGATTCGGAAGTTTGTTTGGTCATTTGAAGGGGTGATTGGCTCAGTATTTACTATTATGGTTTTTCTAAATATAGTAATCACTACAATTCAGAAATAGGGCTATTTGCAAATAAGTGTTTCATAAAATAGCATCTTAACATTTATTTCCATGTATTTCTCTTAACTTTTATTTCAACAATACACAATTTTAATGCAATAACATTCTAGATAAAGACCATGAAAAGGACTGGAATAAAGAAACTGTTTGAATCTATTGTGATCCAAATCCACGCGTTAATGGCCTAATCCATATCGGGCTCCTCACTTGTCATACTCTTTGAACATGTAGCTGTCATAAAGCTGTTTTGACCTCTGGGTCATCAAAATCTTAGTCGAGATCATCTCTGCCGATTTTAACTGGACCCTACCTTACATCTCTTCATGTAGATTCAAATCTAATCAAAGACGAAGGCAACAGAACCAGGCTCTATATGGAGGCTCAGATGCACTTCAGTGTGGCATCGTCAGTATATTGTGACGTCTGTCGCTTGCTATTTTGTCTCATCGTCAGTCCTGTGCTACATTACTACAAATAAATAATTCCTGACTTTTTCCAACTGTGTATTAGGCAAAATCATTACATTCTGCACTATAGGTAACGCAGAAGAAAAGATCACAGCAAATGCATTAAAAAACTGAGTGTAATGCAGTTAAGACGTCGTAGGGTCTTTTCCAAGTTGAATTTTACCACCAGGTTTACAAGGACGTGGCAGTAGTGTTATCCTAACGAAGTGAGATAATCCACTGTGAAGAGAATGCATCAGTATGTTCAAGTTTTGGAGAATCTTTTGAACTACGTTAACTTCAAATTTGCTGTTGCCAGACTTGGTCTCCATAAAGGTTGTAAGTGTATTGGTTGTTTCAGGCCTCCGTTCATATTTATTGGGAATAAAATCCACTGCTTATTGCTCTCTACAAGGGTTGACGTCCGATAAGAATACATGTAAGTCAGAGATTGTTGTGCATGTTAATAGACCTGCTGATGTAGTTCTATAGGTAAGGTCATATAAATGAAAACACAATCGAATTTTTAGGTTCTGTGAGAAATAATTCAGTAAAATTAAATATTTGGAAGGACTGTAACTATTGTAATTTTCCTCTCAACGTGGTATCAACAGTCCTCAAAAGTCGCGTGATTAAAGTCTTTTTTTATTTATAATTCTGGATGTTCACGTATGTGAGGTTTAACATCATTCGTTTTCTACTTTTATCTATATCTCAAAATGAGAATATAAGGTTCTTACGCAGTTCAAATTAATTGTGCCAGATTCTTTGAAGCTACGATCCCTTTAAATCTTACTATTTGCCGCCATAAATTTTATGCGGTTAAGAGAATATGTACTTCAGTGATTATAACAACCGTAAAAATGGAAATTGTGCATTTTTGAATCAAGATACGCTTAAAGAGGAGAAAGACATAACAAATACCAACCGTGACAGTTCACCCATATTTACGAAATATTTCACCCTAAAGAGGCTCGTGCCTTGCAGATGCTTGCTGTGAGAATGATCTTGTTTTACATTGATAATCATTTCTGGAATACGAATTTATGGTCACGTGCTACCTAATTCTCGAGCACAAAGGTTAAACGTGACTGCTTTCAGCCAGAAATACAGATCTTATAACACTTTTAACGCTTTTAGAATCATACACCAGTATTGAGTCATTATAATATTTGTTTTAATTATATAGATTAAGTCAGTAATATGCCTGGCGCCTGGAGACAATTGCCCTCTACCAACTCTAACCCCCACCCTCGTGTCTCCAATGCCTAGAACAAGTGCATCTAATCAGGTGGCTTTTTTTCTAAATTTTGATCCTTGTTCTATTTTTTCCATTAAAAATGATTATTTCTTTTTAAAAAATTTATCTATAGTAACTATGTCTCGAGCCCTTATCCTTCTATGCCTGTTTGGAGCATGCGCAGCCAACCACCAGCTCCTTATTCATAACCATTGTCATCAGACGATATGGGTAGGAATTCTCGGAAACCCCCATCCTATTCCAGAAGGGGGTATGTATTGTCTAAAGAACACTTACTGGCTGACTTTATTGACTCTCTGAAAGTGATTACACCAGATTTACATTACTAATATGCATAACAAAAACAAGATAGAAAAGGAAACATATATTGAATCATAACAAGCAAGCAGTTATGCTGCATTAAACACATTTACATGTATAACAGTTATAAATAACTATAGTGCCCTTAATATGTAAAAAGCAAATAATAAAAATCATATTGTTCGGTGGTGTAGAGAAGTACATACATTCATTGCAAGTAATAAATCTAATAATTCAGGGGTTGAAAGCACAGTATGTATGTATGTATGTATGTATGCACGCGCGCACGTATTTACGTATATATATATATATATATATATATATATATATATATATATATATATATATATATATATATATATATATGACATGTTGGCCAGTTTTAAAAATACAAAATAAGAACAAAGAAAGTCAGTGCTTTCTGTATTAATGATATCTGTTCAGAGTGTACTTACATGTCGTAAATTTCAAAACCAAACATTAGCCATAGATGCACTATATATTCCTGGTCAGGTATTTAGACATAATGTCCCTTGCAAAGACAATATCCTTTTATTCAATAGGTGGATTTGAGTTGCGATCAGGGCAGTCTCATACAATCACCGTAGCGAACAACTGGTCCGGTAGAGTTTGGGGAAGAACCCACTGCGGAGGCTCTCATTGTGAGACTGGGGACTGTGGAGGGGGGAAGATTCAGTGCAACGGGGCTGGAGGAATTCCCCCGGCTACTCTTGCTGAGATAACATTTGACGCCGGCTCCTCTCATAACCAGGATTTTTATGACATCAGCTTGGTAGACGGATACAACCTTCAAATGTCAATGGCTCCTCGCCAAGGTACTTTCAACCCAGGAAGCGGCCATTATTACTGTACCAGAGCTGGGTGCAATGCAGACTTGAACAAAATTTGTCCAGGTGAACTCCAGGTTCACGGCACTGGAGGCGTGGTAGCTTGCATGAGCGCGTGTATGAAGTTCAACCGAGACGACTACTGTTGTAGAGGCGCTCATGGAACACCCCAAACTTGCCCACCCTTCAGCTACTCAAGAACTTTCAAACAAGCATGCCCAGATGCTTACAGTTACGCATACGATGACCACTCAAGTACGTTCACATGCAATGGCCATGGTGCTGGCACGACCTCCTACGACATCAATTTCTGCTGATGATCTCTTAATACAGTGTCATTAGCTATCAGAAATAAAGATATATCTATGTTAATAGTGATCAGATCAAATTTATTGTCTTTAGTAGTATATGAAGATGAGGTTCCTAAACCAAAAGAGGATCCTAGACCAGAAACCCCCACCCCCTCCCAAATTTGGAGAGGTGGAAAGAGGTTCTAAACACCTACTACTATAACTTT
Organism: Megalonaias nervosa; assembly: GCA_016617855.1. NCBI lineage: Eukaryota > Metazoa > Mollusca > Bivalvia > Unionida > Unionidae > Megalonaias > Megalonaias nervosa. The sequence goes on along the minus strand of JAECUM010093928.1, from coordinate 57,249 downwards.
CTGAACATTTTTTAATTAGATATATAAATTACTGTATGTATGTATGTACATATATATATATATATATATATATATATATATATATATATATATATATATATATATATATATATATATATATATATATATATATATATATATATATATATATATATATATATATAAATGGAAGTAAATAGATTTGATGAAGTAATTGACATGCTGTCAGGTTTTATTAAAATTGATGAAATTACTAATGATGGCATCGACGATTTTATGGAGTATATTGACAATATTTTCTACGTTGTAACAATGGAGCCAATTTGCTATGAAAAACCATATTACATTAACAATTTCCTGCGTATATTTTATTTGCCGAGTGAAATTGTTGAAAGCTGTTTAGCTTTATTTTACTGCTGAGAAACTGGAATTAATCGACCGGCGGATATACAACTTATGAGAAATGTTGTAGATATTATTAATAGCAATCCAGAATTTCAAGTTACCTTAGATGAACTAGAATTTATGATTTTATCGAAGAGTTTAGATATTGAATACTAATATATTTCTTCGCCTACTACTAACATAACCACATTTTATGACAACCTTGTTCATACCTGCTGACTCTCATTGGCAGAATATCTGTTAACATACTGTCAAGAATACGAAACTCGCGTATTAAATCGTCCATATCATATTTTACACCTCGCAAATAAGATCGTGTCTTATCAGGTAATTTTTTATAAGTGATAATTGCTATCTTACAAGCATTTTTTTCGTCTCAAGTCGAGGCACAATTTTCTTACAAGCTGTTGAAAGAGATACACCGACACCAGATGTTATTAACAGAAACGGATTTAATGATGCCGCACTTGAAATTATGCCAGAGCTGGTTATCAGCAGTGGCAAATATGACATTACTCGAAGTGTTCTACTATAATATTTATAACATTGTTTTACACACCAAAGGTTTTTATGATAATATCTGTAATATTGCATTAGAGCGTCAACATCTTGTTTTTAGATTTCTTCTGAAATATGATTCAAATCGATGATTTGTTTTTTCATTATACAATATTTGTTTACAGTTTTATACAATATAAAAAACTGTAGCACCAACAATCGAATGAAGAAACTCACGGAACTTATTATTGTTAGGATCAGCTATAAAATCTCTGTACTTGTCATAAACATCTGACGAAGTATTCTTATATCGTTCATCTGTCAATACCTCATTTTTCTTTAACCAACTGTAGGAATCACACGTGTTTTCTACTTCACGTTCATAAAAATCTCTTTCATTTACTAAATTACCGTATTCTCTTTCTGTTTCATCAATAAACCCAAGTACCAAGCTTATTGGATTCAAAGTAAAATTTTTGAGGACAAGATATTGTCTGATAATTGCGTATGCGACAATGAAATTTTTTAGCATTAATTTTCGGAGTATGTATATGTTAAGTTTGATAAGACTAACAGCATCAGCTACTTTAACCAATAAATTTGCATATGATGATCTTGTGAACATTTTCTCAACTTCATTGTAATAATTTCCTAATGACAATTGTCTAGAGCTTTGGAGTGATGGAAGTGGAATGTTGTCCTCATAACTTGTGTCGAGATAAGAATCATTTTTTTCCAACTGTGTTTGTAGGACTTCTTCAAAAAACTTCTTTTGCTCATCATCGCTGAGATAACTAATTCCATTGTCAAAATCATTGATTATCGCTATAGATTCATTAACAATAATTGGATCAAATTCTGTTTTTTTACGTATCATTGGTAGAATTGCGTTTGAGTACGCTTTAACAATTAACTCAGCATCTGGTGTAACAATTTTAACTAGGGTTTCCTTGTCGTGGTAGTATATACCGAGATATTTAAAAATACATCGTTTTAAAAAACTATTAATTAACTTTCTGTTTCTTTTTACTCCTATTATCTTAGATTCCGCTAGCTTGTCAAGACGATTATGATTTTCGTTTGTTCGTCTTTCTTCCCCCGCTTTTCCACCATGTGCTTGTGCTTTTATTAAGTCCGATTTTATTATCAAATCTATATTTTTAAAGTCAAGCTCGATCAATATTTTTTTAAACCCAATTTCAACTTGTTTTTGTTCTTCTAGACAATCATCAGGATGACAGTACCTTCTTATAATATTAAAGTTTTCAATTGCTTTCACCTGTGGTCCTCTCATATACATAACAAGAATAAAAACTTTTCTTCATCTGACAATGGAGAATTTATCATTGTAATTGTAACATTTTTCTTGGTATTTATTATAGCTGCTGATAGTGATTGGTCTCCAACATCTATTTTAGGGTTAAAAATATTATCATAAAATTCTCTCGAAACGGTTATAATTGGTGGTTCTGACATTATTTTATAGCACTAGATTAAATTTGATCATCGAGTGTATATATTTGAAACGCTGTCAGTCCTGGAAACGGACGTTCAGCAGCGACAACATAAACTCAGAAATATAAGTACTTGTTGACAGTATTTTCTGTCGGAATCGTAAAATATTGTGCTGTTGAAATATAAGTGTCTGTTGTATTATATAATGTTGTCCAGTCGATATCATCGTTTGATCCTTCCAATCGCCAATTATAAATTCGACCAACACTAGAATTTAATCGACCTCGCAAATGAAATTGATAAATAGCAACTGCAGTAGGACATTTCATTTTAATCCAAAAATTTTCAACTTCTCTGTTGGTCGTCTATTCGTGTCTATCAGAGAAAGCGTAATAAGGATAATTTTCAGGATAATATGCTGCTGCACTTACCTCAAACCCAACTCGATTGTCAGTTGCCTTAAAAAGTGTTGGAATATACCCAACATTGTTTTTGGTTCGTTTTACACGACTAGACAGACTGTCAACATACGCTTTATTTGTCAGATCATTAGGGTTAACTAGAACATATGTCGTAGTTATTTTATTATTTCTCATGTTTATGTTGCCTGTCACTGGTCCACCGGATCTCTTAAAATATGGGGTAAGTTCTTCTTTTAACTGAGCATAACTAATAGCATCAGTTTCATTAGCTGGTGGCGAGGTTGTCGGTAATCCAGTTATTTTTGAATTTGACATAGACAGGTTACCTGTCTTTGTGTCACCGGCTTTGTTAAGTTTATTATCGTCGACAGGTTTTAGTTGCGCATAACTTACAGCTTGTTTGTTATTTACATTTGCTGGCAGATATACAGTTTCTAACCCAATAATTTTATTACTCGACATGTTAATATTACCTGCAACTGTCCCACCGATTTTATCAAGTTTGTTATTATCCACATACTTCAACTGCAAATAACTTACCGCTTGAGTTTGATTTAAGTTTGCTGGTGGATATCCAGTCTCTAAATTTATAATTTTTTTTTCCTGACATATCTAAGTTACCGCTTAAAGTTCCTACTGTCAGTGAGAGTTTAGTATTGTCGACAAATTTAAGTTGTGCATAACTAACAGCTTGTGTATTAACAATATTTATTGGCGGATAATTTGTTTCTAAATCTAGTTCTCGTTGATTTGACATAGACAGATTTTCTGTCATTGTATCGCCAGTTTTTTTTCAGGTAGCCCGATAAATCAATATTTCCGTTTGTTATTGTACTTATAGCCGACGAATCTCCTAATGATGTTGCAAAGTTTGTATAATAGCTCATTATTTATTTATTGTCTGACAATTTTTTAAAATGTAAATTATATAACATAAAATTATATAACAACGATGGCAAAATCGTCGATATTAAACTTTGATACAGAGCGGTTGGTGAAACATAAACATAACAATGAACTTCCAGATTGTCATGATCCTATTGTTGGAAGAACTGGATCGGGAAAAACAAACTTGCTTATGAATTTACTGCTGGGCAATAATTTTAACTGCGATCGAGTTTATAATTACACAATTAATCCACAACAAGATAAGTACGAGCTACTTAGCGAATATAATAAGAAACTTCGTGATGATCTTGAGGCAGGTGAAATTTTTTTTATTATCAAACAACCAGAAGAACTTGTTCCAGTTAATCAACCTGATTCAGATGAACATAAGATAGCTGTTTTTGATGATATTCCGCTAAACAATGAAGAAATGAATAAAATAAGATCATGTTTTTCACTGTCACGTAATAAGAAATGTAATTCTATTTATCTCGCCCAAGGTTTATATAATGTTGACAGATTTATTATACAAAATACTGGTTGTTTTATATTATTTCCCGGACTGGACAACGTTGACGTTAGAAATATTGCAAACAAACAATGTGGCGACGTAACAAAAGATAAATTTATTGAACTATATCATCAGGCAACAAAAGATAAATATAACTTTTTCTTATTTGATAAACTAACACATAATCCTGATAAAATGTTTCGCTGTTGTATTTACAGATACTTGCAGTCAGTTTTATCAAACATCTTTGATATAATTATGGATAAACGAGCAAAGTACAGAAAACATATAGAAGATTTGAAAAAACTTGCACAATCTCAGGCAGAATTTAAGCAAAAAGTACAGCAAGCACGATGTGGACAGATAGTTGCCACAGAAACAGCAGCTACAGCTCTTCAACTAGTTACTGACGCTCTGTTTGGAAAACAACCTGAAACTAAACCACTATCAGAAGAAGAAGTTAAAAAACTACAGGAAAAAGGTTTGGTTGGAATTGTTAAAGAACAGCAAGAAACAGCTGCTACAGAAATTTTTGCTAGATCTGATGAAAAAAGAAGAAGAAAAATAGCCGAGGAACTTGTAGCACATATTGCTGATCCTGCTCGTAGACGAACTGAACTAAATCAGCTGTTAAATAATCCACTAGAATTTGAGAGACGGTTAGCAGAAGAAACATCAGTTCAACTGATTGAAAGAAGATTGAGTGATATAGAAGAAAACATTGAATTGAAAGATAATGGTGATAGATTGTTGAAGGAGATGCGTGAAGATAAATAAGAAGAAGCTAAAAGAGAAGCATTTAGAAAAGAGCATGGATCAGATGTTTACGAAGCGCAAAAATTCGAAGATGATCTAAAAAATATAAACAATCAAATAAAAGATTTTGAGTATGACTCGTTTAACAAAAAATACAATTTTAAAGGTGTGAGAGTACGAGATATAAAAAAACTGATTACAACCCTGAAGAAAATATTAGTGAGTTAAAAAAATAAAAGAAGAAAGTAAGAAACATCTCGACGATGTAAAACTGGAAAATATAAACTACTATAGAAGTGTTATCCAATACCGACATTGGACTATCGCCGATCTTTATATCAAAGCTATTCGTAATATAATATAAAATGGACGGTATGATCATGAAGCTAATAGTTTGAGTACTGAGGCAAAAAATCTAGATGAAATACATATGAAGGCTGATACAATTATTCCAAAGGACATAAAAGATCCTATTGGCAGACAAACTAAATTGAGTCGGTTGGTTGATGATCAAGATGAACTTAATAAAAGGTTAACTGTAGCTAAAAAATAAAGAATGCAAGCTGAAATAATACCAGCTGAAAGTCAAGAGGAAACTGGAAGAATATCAACTGAAGAACTTAAAAAATGACAACAGAAAAATAACTATAATTGAATATAATACTTTTATAAAAGAAAATGATATTTCCGATATTAATAATATTAAAACTTTAAAATAAAAAGATAAATACGATAATCTCATTAAAAAATTAGATGATATTGATAAAAATGGCCAACAAGCTTACGAAGAAGTTGATAAAGCCTCAAAAGAAAATATTTTTAAAACTTTTTCGACAAGCTAGAAGTGGCGTTATTGCTGATAATTTTAAACGTACAGCAAAAAAAATTAAATCCGGAAATTCAAAATATACAAACTTTAAAGATTAGTTTGAATCTAATGAGAATATTCGTGTAAAGAAGACAGGAACAGGAGAAAAAATATTTGCATCAGTTACTGAAATGATAGGCAGATTAATGCTATTGATATCGTCAAAGGAAGCTTGAAATATTGGTGTTGAAATTGACAATGAAATTATTGATATACTTGATCATTTGAGATCGGAAAATTTATTAACATTTGACGAATACGAAATTTTATATCGCGACCTAATCACGGCGACTTAATTTTATATGAATATAATAAATAACAATGTCAGCAACATTATTACTAGACTCTAGCACAGTTGCTAAAGATAGCGCAAATTTTTCAGTAAATTATATTCCGCCAATACAACTAGATCCTGAAAAGCAGTATGAGATAGGACTAATTTCCTGTACGTGTTGGCATTCTATGGCTAACGTAACAACTGGAGTAAATGGTGAATTTACATTTGCAATTTTAACTCCAAGAACTGTATGAAAAACATTTAAAATTCCACAAGGAGCTTATAATGTCACTGATCTAAATAAAACAATAAAAGAGCTAATAACGAAAAATGATGGTGTAGCTGACAATTTTGAGCTGACACCTAATTATAATATGTTACGAGCTAGAATAACATTAAAAAATGGTATAATAGTTAGTTTTATATCGCCAACAAGTATCGCACCACTGACAGGATTTTCTCATAAAAGTTACATTGCTTTTGAACAACAAACTATTACACTTGACGGTGAACTGCCAGTAAATATAACTGACGTGAACACAATATTAATAAATTGCTCTATTGCACCTGGATTTTACTCAACCCAGGGTAGTAAAGGACAAACAATATATAGCTTTTCTCCAGACGTTCCACCGGGATCTCTCATGCAAATTAGTGAACGTCAAGTTATTTATTATCCGCTAAACGTTGAAAATAAAATAACAGAAATAAGTATGCAATTGACAGATCATCCTGGACGACAACTGGATTTGAATAACGAGGTTGTTACTTATTACCCGCACCTGGAGGATTTTTTGGAAATATATTTACTAAAATTATTGAAAATGTCCCAGGAATAGCTCATAAAGTTGCGCCAATTGCACTTGACGCGTCAAAAGCTTTTGCAGCTGGAGCTGCATCTGCCGCTGGAACTGCGGTGGGACAAAAAGTAGCTGATAAAATAAAAGGTGCGACAAACAATCAAACAAATAATATCAGAAATCTCTGCAACAAAAGAAACTCAACGTGCAATGATAACAACAACAAAAAAAAACTTTTATCACCAAAAGGAGAACAAATTATACAAAAATTAATATCTAAGGCAACAGCACCGATATAATAAAATTTTATATAACCTAATAAATAAAAAAAAAATCTCTGTTAAAAATTATCTCGATTTAGCAGAAACTTAAGACACTGACGACACCGTAACAGAATTTGAGTATGTTGAGTATCTCGACGAAAATTCTAATGAATCAAATAAGGCTGACGTCAGAACATTCAATACTCGAGACGAAGATGTATTTCTACTGCCTCACAAAGCAATATTGGAAGTTCGTGACCAGATTATGACAGTAGCTAATCCAACTGTCGCAATTGCAGCTGAAACAGAAGTAGCTCTTATAAATAATGGCTGGTGTTTATTTAAAAGTGCTAGATATCAGCTAGCTAATCAAACTGTTGAGGATATTTCAAGTCACCTGCAAGTTGCGAGCACAATCTTAAATACTATTTCGTTTTCTGATGATTACTGCAGATCAACTGCAACTAATATGATGTGGTTTAAAGATACTGGAGCTGGTTTAGCCGTATCTGGAGAATTTATTTCAAAAGAAGCATTTGCGCACGGGGCTAATGCCGCTGCAGATGCTGTAATTGTAAAAGATTTTCTTATTGATAATGCTAACAATTTTGGTATAGCCGAACCAGCTGCAGGCGCTGATGCAGACGCTACAAGAGTATCACTTATTGCAGCTTGTAATAATTTAGGTATAACACCACCAGCTGCAGCTGCAGACGGCGTTGCAATGTTAAATTTGATTAATAACGTAATTAGCGTAAGAAATCCATGTTACAATGAAGGTTATGCTAAGAGAAGGGCACTTGCAGCAGGATCACGTCAAATTACAATGATGCTACCGTTGAGCACAATATTTGGCTTTTGTCGCGATTACAACAAAGTATTTCGTGGAGTTAAACATACACTTATTTTAGATCAAGCAGAACAAAATGATTGTTTATTTCGAGCTGGTGGAGCTGATGTACACTTTATCATAAACAAACGTGCGCTGTGGATGCCACGAATAACTCCGTCAATCACAAAAGCATCAGAATTAAATGATATGCTGCAAAAACACACAAACAGAATTTATTTTCAGCAACATAAATTATATCAAACAGCAGTTCCAAATACTACCGACTACACATGGCGAGTCACAACAACATCAAGTGAACAAAAGCCACGGCAATTATTTGTTGTATTTCAGCAACAAGCGCGACGTGGTAACCAACAACAAAATAATGCAATATTTGATAACGCCGATGTTAGACGAACATACGCCAGACTAAATTCAAAGCAATATCCAGAACGAGCGATAGAATGCAATTTTGCAGATGACGCTAATAAAAATATTACTCGACCTTACATGTACCTTATGGATGCAATACAAAAGTATCAAGATGTTGGAGACGGATCTCAGATATCAGCGGCAGAATTTCGTACACTTTATCCAATATTTTATTTTGACGTTAGTAAGCATAGCGAAAGAGCTGTTGATTCTACAGCTGATATTGAAATTACTTGGACACTCGGAGCAGTTCCAGCACAGTTATACGTGTACGCGCTAGTGATCACGACAGATTTATAACAATTGACTCTGTCGGAGGTAAAATGTCGGTACAAGTTTGAAAAAACTTGGAATTTAATCTGTAATCTGTATATAATGACAAAATATATTGTAAAAGAAATATATTTGACTGATGGTCAAGTTAAAAAAAAATTAGCAGCTGCTGCTGATAAACAACGGCAGGTATCATTAAAAATAAAACCTAACACCGAAGGTGTTTCCAAATGTACTTTAACAAAATTAATGTTAACCAAAAAACAAATAAATAAATACGATCGCAAAAAAAACCTTTTTTTAAAATTTAAGCGCGTCACAAATAACAGCAATGTCAAAACAAGGTGGTTTCTTTGGTTCAGCACTAGCTGTAATGGCCAGAACATTAATACCAACATTTTTGCCAGTACTTGGTACACTAGGATTAGCAGCAGCGTCTGGTGCAGTATCTGGCGCAACAAAAAAGGCTGTCTCAGGTGACGGTGTCGTCCGTGGCGGCGGTATAAAGAAAATTTTTGTCTATAGATAAATATAATGCCTAAACGAAAAACAGCAAAAAGAAAGACAACGACGAAAAAAAGAACGACCGAGGCGAAAAACAAACAAAGGTGGATTTATAGGACCGTTGCTGGCGGGAGTAGCGGGAAGTCTATTACCAAATCTGTTGGGAATAGGCAGAGGACTAACATTGCCAGGAACTCGGCCGCGTTGAGTAACTTTGATATACTTGATAAGCTAAAAAAAGTAAAAAATTTCCGTGGAGTTTATTCTAAAGATGAACTTAACGATGCAATTGCTGGTGGCTCGTGTGTGATAAATATACAAGATTTCAATGACGGATCTGGCACACATTGGGTAGCTGTTTGTAATAACAATTATTTTGACTCATTTGGACTTCCACCAAGTGATGCAATAAAAAAATATATAAACAGAAAGATATAAAATAATAAATTATTCGTCTGGTCAAATTCAACCAGTTGGAACTTCTGCTTGTGGATACTATTGCGTGATGTTTATAAAACAAATACCCCAATCTTCTGGATTGGAATCTAAATTTCAATTTTTTAAAATGTATTTTACAGTTTGACAAGCAGCCTTCTCACGCTAATGATGAAATTGCCATTAATTTTGTATAAAGTTACAAATATAAAATGTCAACATATTGTCTTAAGTGCAAAACTAAAACAGAAAATAAAGATGAAGCAACAGAAAAAACAAAAAAATAATAGAATAATGCTGAAAAGTATTTGTGCATTCTGTGGGAAAAGAAAAAGTATGTTTTTAAGAAATTATCACCAACAACAAAGTTGTCCGGAGCGGGTTGTCCATGTCCGGGCGTTGCCAGGGAAGTTATTTTAGTAGATGGTTAATAAATAATGAGATGCAATGTGCGATTGTGATAGAGATCTCTGTCTTGAGCAAAATAAAATTGTTACATATTGTCTGAAATGCAACAACAGAGAAATAATTGGAACAGGTGTAGATATACATAAATTGATTGGCAAATTACCAAAACCAAAAGGCGGTTGGACATTGCCAGGCCATACAATCCTCTTGATAAACAACTTGACGAGGACGATAATCCGCTTCCAGGACAAGAGTCTTACAATCAAGTTGATGCAATAGCAATGCGCCATGATATCTACTACCGGGGCGACGAACAAGATAAGCACGATTGTGATAAAGTAATGCTAGACGAACTTCGTGATATGAAACCTGTAAATATGCGAGAGCGTGTTGACCGAAAGTTGGTGCAGGGTTTTATTGGATCAAAATATAAATTAGGACTCGGTAAAAAGAATTGTATGATGATTTTGCCTCAGAGCTACACAAACCTAAAAAAAAAAAATGTTTACGCGACGTAAAGTTGTCGCAAATGCCGTTGACGATATCTGGGCGATAGATTTAGTTGATGTGTCAAATCTAGCTGAATTTAACAATAATAAAAGATATCTTTTTAATGTTGTAGATGTTTTAGCAAATAAGCGTTTAGTGTACCTGTTTTAGATAAGACAGGAACATCGATAACTGATGCGTTAATACAAATAATAACAAGTACAGAAAGAAAACCAAACAGAATCTGGACCGATCATGCAGCAGAATTTTTTAATAAAATATTTGAACAGTTTTTAGAACAAAATAACATAAAAAATATGTCACTGGAAATGAGGGTAAAAGCGTTGTCGTCGAGCGATTTAATCGCAAAATAAACGAAAAAATCCACAAATATTTGACAACTAAAAATACAAATAAATATATTGACAATCAACAGAAAATTGTTGACGAATATAATAACACGAAACACAGATCAATAAAAATGTCACCAAACGACGCAATTAAAAATCCAATATCAGCAAACGAAAATATGTACCGCAAACATAAATTGAAAGTTGGTGAGAAAGTTAGAATTTCTCTGACAGGAAAAAAAATACATTTGAGAAAGGATTTACTCCGAACTGGAGAGAAGAAGTATTTGTTATTGATAAAGTACTTTAACAATACCAGTGACTTATGCGCTAAAAGATTTATTAGGTGAACCTATAACTGGTAGTTTTTATGAACAAGAACGTCAGAAAACCGAACAAGATATATTTGTTATTGAAAGAGTTATTAGGAAAAAAGGTAATAAAAGTTTAGTTAAATGGAGAGGATATATCGATAAATGTAATAGCTGGGTACCAACTAAGTCGATTTCGTCGACGTTGATAAAATAATGTTATTATAAATTTATTCGTACTTCAGTACATATTTACATTTGACCTGCCGACACAAGGAAATTAAATGTAATTTTCTTGCATTATCAATTAGCATTAAATTAAATATTTTAACGAAATAAAATCATATTTTACATTTCTTTGCTGGCCAGTTATTTTTACGTTATAAAAAGGTTTTATAACTTGCCAAAATATTTGTTGCTCTGTAATAGTAAAATTAAATTTTATTATTTTTTTTAGCGATATGATACTTAATATTATATCGTCCAGTTGTCGATCTACTGTAATTTGTTTCTGTTAACAACGTCAACAACTTCATCATCATCGTCATTGTTGTACAAAATATCGTCTTCACTATAACCAACAGATTTATCTGAGATAACGTTATATTTTGGTATAAAATTATCGTTGATAATTTTATTGTTAGTGATTGTATCATTAGAGATGAAATCTCCTGCGATTGTATCGTCAGCATATATATCAGCAAGTCGTTTCATTAAGTTCATATTATAACATATTTTTTATCTAATTTATAATAATAATGGCCAGCGAAACGGAATTTCCTGATGTAAAATATCATCAGAAAGTTAATATATTAAATTACAAAGAACTAGCAGAGGCAGTTCGAAAATGTCTGTCGGGATATAGTGCTTATTCTGTTGACGTTATTGTAATGCAAGGTGATTCAGATAAAATACTTCTAACAGCAGCAGAAAAAAATAAACTTGATAATAGTGCATTTATAACACTAAAATTTGATCGAGATGATATTTTAATGTTTGCACATAATTGCTTAACAAAAACTAAGATTAAGAAACATCATTAATCATCATATTAATAAATCTGTCAAAGGTTAATGTTGAAGTTGATGATTTAGTTTTGCCATCAGCTACAAATTTTACCGCACGAGAATTAATTTTATGATATTTTGCAGCAGCTGTTATTGATTTAAATTTTATTTCTTTTCCGGTTTCTAAATTTGTTGAGATAATTTGTTTTGGGTCTTTAAAATTGGAACCATCAGAACCAGCCCTTCGTTTATTATTTTCTTGAGATGTAACTAAATCTAAATTTTCAATCCTATTATCTGTTTTAATTTTGTTAATATGGTCGATAATCAGATTATCTGGAATTGTGTTATTAAATATTTCGTAAATAAAACGATGTGACATAATTAACTTGATCACTTTTTGCTCCTCTAACAGTTACCATCAAATATCCGCTATTTTGCATAAAACCAATAACCTTTTTTGTTTTTATATGTCGAATAATTCCGCGATCATTAGCCTCATATAAATCAAACTTTGGATGTGGTTGAAATTCGTTTTGTAATTATAAATTTTCAATATTATCATCATTAACTGCGCCATTTACTCTATAAACACGCTGTCCGTCTGCAATTTCATCGCAAAAAAGAAACGTATAAATGAAATCTTTTCTAAATATTTCAACTCTTTCTGTATTATCACCTTTTACTGAGATTTTAATTCCAGCTGGTGTAGCTTTAACAAAAGGTTTTTGATATTTTATATGAATATCCGAACCTAATGCATTTCCAGCGTAACTATTATAAATTGGGTGTACGTGATATTCTTCTTGTTCCTCTGCTGTCAAACCAATATATCTCATATTGTTTGTCATTATATTATATAGCATTTTTACATCTCTAATTGAAAAAGACATAAAAAATCAATTAAATATAAAAATATTATATAATGTTAAAATTGCGAGATATTGCTAAAAAGGGTCTCATAAAAGCAGAAAAAATTGCTACAGTATTTTCTGGCTATGATAACAGTTACAAATTTGATAATCAAAATGTTTTAGCAAATTTTAACTCAACAAATTTATTTCATCTTTTGCAACCTGCAGCTCACAAAAGTATCAGTCTAATAGTTCAGTATCATATGATTTTATCAAAATTACATGCAATCGAAAAAGATATAATTGATATAATTTTTGAAAATACATGTTTCGACAGTGAAATTTCAGAACCATATCTAACAGCTAAATCACGAAAAATATTAACTGGAACAAATATTTCTTCGGTCGCAGATAAAATACATCAAGAAATAAATAACAAATTGGAGGAATTTACTTCATCAGGATTGGGTTGGAAATTTGAAATGATGAAAGATGTTTTATTTCACACAATGAAATATAAAGGACTACGAGGTAGTTTTTACGTTGATCTCCCTCAAAAAATTAAAAACAAAAAATGTTGTATAAACGTCAGAAACAATGATGACCAATGTTTTCGTTGGGCAATGTTATCTGCTAGACATCCTCAGAATGACCGCAGCGATCGGGTTGAAAAATATCTGCCGTACAAAGATGAGCTAAATTTTATTGGAATAACTTTTCCTGTAGCAGAAAATCAAATACCAAAGTTTGAAAAACAAAATAATATTTCTGTTAACGTCTTCGGATTAGATGATAAAGAAAATGTTTGCCCGAGATATATCTCAGAAAATGCTACACAAAAGACAATAAATTTGTTATTTTACAAAGGACATCATTGCTTGATAAAAAACTTTAACGGACTAGTTGGCAGACAGTATAATAAAAATAAAAACAAGAAATATTTCTGTTACAGATGTTTACAAGGTTTTTCTAAAGATGAAAAACTGCAAGAACATCTCAAATACTGTGTCAACGTTCAAAGAATAACCATGCCAGGAGAAAAAGAAAAAGTGTTAAAATTTAAAAATTATGATCATAAGCCATTTATTCCTTTTGTAATTTATGCTGATTTTGAGTGTCTACTTGTTCCTGTGGTCGGCGCAGAAAATAATCCAAATAAATCAAGTACAAGAAAAATACAGCAACATGTCCCTTGTGGAGCAGCTTATAAAGTAGTTTGTTGTGCTAATGACAATTTTTCAAGTCCAGTAAAGTTATACAGATGTAAAAATGGTGAGTCTGAAAGTCCGGCCGTATGGTTACTAAAAAATTTGATAAACGAAGTTGATAAGATCTCTAACAAATTATTGAAAACAGCTCCAATGAAAATAACATCCAAACAAGAACTTGATTTTGATAATGCAGTTAATTGTCATTTCTGCGAGAAGTTGTTAGGCGATGATAAAATACGCGATCACTGTCATCTGACCGGTCAATATCCAGGAGCAGCTCATAACAGTTGGAATTTAAAATTTCATGCTCCAGAATTTATTCCTGTAGTTTTACATAACTTTCGAGGCTATGACAGTCATATCATTGTAGAAGCTTTTGGTAATGAAGAAATTAAATCTAAACTAAAATTAAATAATACAATAAAATTTATCCCAAACAATTTTGAAAAGTATATGTCAGTCACGCTCGGTAAAATACGTTTTATTGACAGTCTGCAATTTATGGCAGCACCATTAGATGAGCTTGTAAAAGGTTATAGTAGTTCCGCTTATCTAAAAAGTTACTTTGGTGAAAACTATGTCAATCTGACAAAAAAAGGTATCTTTCCGTATGAACATCTCGATGACTGGTGCAGATTTAATGAAACTTCCCTTCCTGATAAAGATAAATTTTACTCGCAACTCAAAAATGAAAATATTACAGACGACGAGTACAAATATGCACAAGATATTTGGAATAAATTTAGTTGTAAAACATTTGGTGATCATCATGATTTATATTTGAAAACAGATGTATTGCTACTAGCAGATGTTTTTGAAAGTTTTCGTCAAGTTAGTCATGAAAATTATGGATTAGGTCCCTGCTGGTATTATTCTGCTCCAGGTTTGTCGTGGGACGCTCTACTAAAAACAAGTAAGATAGAATTGGATCTCCTGACAGATGTTGATATGTTCAATTTTATTGAAAAAGGTATCAGAGGCGGAATTAGCGTTATAACAAAAAATATGCAATAGCTAATAATAAATATCTGAAAAAATTATGATAAAAATCTTCCATCAAATTATATTATTTATCTAGATTGTGTCAATTTGTATGGATATGCAATGTCAGAGCCGATGCCGTGCAGTGGATTTCATGGGATAACTCCAGATCAATTTCTTAAAGAAAGTGAAAAAGATTTACCAAAAGATATTTCATACTTTGTTGAAGTTGATCTAGATTATGCTAGTTCGTTTCATGATTTACATAACGACTGCCCGTTTTGTGCGGAGTCTATGATAATAGATTATAGTTTACTATCACCTGTACAACGAGCAACGACAACAGCAAAAAATTCGATTGTTAATAAGCTAGTTCCAAATTTGCTAAATAAAATAAATTACGTTATCCATTATAAAAATTTAAAACAAGCAGTAGATGCTGGATTAATTCTGAGAAAAGTCCATCGCGTACTAATATTTAATCAATCGAGGTGGATGTCAAATTATATTGATTTAAATACCAAACGTCGTGCTATTGCTAAAACTGACTTTGAGAAAAACTTTTTCAAGTTAATGAACAACTCGGTGTTTGGTAAGACAATGGAGAATATCAGACGGCGAGTAAATATTGAAATTGTAAATGATATAAATCGCAGAAATAAATTAGTTAATGATGATGGTTTTGTTGGTATGAAAATATTTAATAAAAATCTTGTTGCTATACAACGACGAAAGACAAATTTAAAGTTAAATAAACCAATTTATGTTGGTGCAGCTGTACTTGATATATCAAAGTGGCGAATGTATGATTTTCACTATAATTTTACCAAAACGCGGTGGCCAGATTCGGAGTTGTTATTTACTGATACGGATTCGCTAGTTTATAATATAAAATGTGAGGACGTCTATCAAGATATTTATAAACACGGTGACCTATTTGATTTATCAGATTATCCAGAAAGTAATGGATTTCATGATGATGTAAATAAAAAAGTTATTGGCAAAATGAAAGATGAGTTTATGTTTGAGCCAGTTAGAGAATTTGTCGGACTAAGAAGTAAAATGTATGCCGTAATTTTAAATGACAATAAACTGATAAAATAGCAAAAGGCATTCCTCGTGGGTAGGTAAAAAAATGTATGAAATTTGATGACCTTAAAGCAGCGCTAAACAATAATGTCAGCTTTATCAAAACAAATGTTGTCAGAACAAATCATCAAAAACTTGAAACAGATACAATTATAAAACGTGGACTAAGTAATTTTGACGATAAACGCTATTGTGAGGACGGAATTAATACGTTAGCTATTGGACACTATGCCAGTACCAGCAGTGACATCTTTAATTAATTTTATCTAAACTTTAAAATAATGTTGGAAAATTTAGCGTTAGTCGATGGAGTTAATAGCAAAAATCAAAAATATAATGGTTAATAACCAGCAATTATCATTTGAATTTGATAATGAAATTTCAGGTATCTGTTTTAGTAAATTAGATAGAATTAAATTATTTCTTATTAGATCAGATGACAGTAAATATTTTGATTATGTCCTCCAGCTAGTGTAAATCGTCTGTGCTTATCAGAGATAGTATATAGTGTAGCTAATGCATTTGTCAATTTCCAGACTGTCTGACTGTAAGGCGCTGTATCAATGAAAATCATCTGGTATGAAATAATATAGTAATTTTAAAACCTTAGAGTGAGAAATAATATGTTTATATAGAAGGCCATAGTGAAACAGGTGTTCTGTATTGATTTTGACACAATAGCTTATTTTCTCGGTAGTTTGGGACAATACAAAGGCAGAATGTAGAGCATTTATCGATTTTCCGACTGCGTATAAGTCTGTCTGTAATAAGGCGCTGTATCAATGAAACAGGTTTGTTAGGCTTTGGTGATGTAGAGTATGTATCAATTTCCAGACTGTCTGTCTGTTATGTATAAAGCGCCGTCGTTTAATAATAACGTTTATTAAAATAAAAAAATGTAATGCTAATCTCATAGGAGTTTTCTGTTAGGTAACTATGTAATAATTTCTCAAACGTATATTTATAACCGAATATCAGTAGTAAAGAGAAAGGCCGATTCTAGCCCAACGCATCCAATCCCCCCCACCCCCTCCCCCGAATCGGCATTCTCTTTACTACTACTCCCACCCCTTTACTACCCCCCCCTACACATAAACTTTAACTACATTACCTAATAAGGTGTATATATAGCACTTGTTTACCTAATAAGGAAGTCAGGTACACAGGTAACTTATCAAGCATAACAGTAGAAGATATAGCCACTTGTTTACCTAACGAAGTCAGGTACACAGGTAACATATCAAGAATAACTATTGCATGAGTCACAGACATTGCATGATTATACGTAATTTTTCAGAACGTAATGCGCATGCGTAGAATATTCTCGAACTAGACTGAGTGCAGTATATAAAAGGCAAAACGCGCTTTATAAATCAGTTTGCAGGAGTTTGACCAGTACGAAAGATCATGCGGAAATTATTACACTTGAACGTTTGGGCGGATATTCACAAAGCGAGAAAGGTAAGTGATATTATCTATATCTCATTACCAATAATTAATTTTTCTACTGTTGAAATTAGAAATATTTCATTATCACGATTGTAGAGACTAAATTTCACTTTACCACTCACACAGCGACGGGACTCAAATAAGTCTTTTATTTGTGGTTTGTTAAGATGATATTTTTTATCGATAAAATATATTTTTGATGTATCAAGATCAATTGTAAGTTTCGTATATTTTTGTTGGCTGATCGGATTATGAAAATTTTTAAATTCCGCTAGCAACCTTTGATACAATTGTTCGAGGTAATTGAAATACTCGCTATCATCAGATCTGATAAGCGAAAGTTTTAGCTTGTCATGAGTTCCACTAAAACATATACCTGATGTTTCATTGTTAATTTCAACTGTCAATTGTTTGCCGTCCATCATTAGATATTTGATCTTGCTATTATAGCTATTTGTCATTGTCAAATTTTCAAACATTATTTTATAAGTTTAGATAAAATTTCAGTTGGAAAAGATAATGTCAAATGTAGATCTATCATCATAACAATACCCAAATGCAAATGTATCTATCCCATTTTCGCAATAACGTTTGTCATCAAAATTACATAATCCACGTTTGATAATGACATCTGTTTCGAGTTTATGATGTTTCGCTCGAATAGCCATAGCTCTTATAAAACTAACACCGCCGCGAGCGCCATCAGCGCCGAGTGCGTACTTGTAGTCATCAAATTTCATAAATTTTTTAACAAAATCGCGAGGCAGACCTTTTGCTTTTTTCGTTATTTTATTATTATCTAACAATACGGCGTACATTTTACTGCGCAATCCGATAAAGTATTTGATAATGCTCGAGTTCATTTCATCTTTAAACTTACCAATAACCTTTTTATTTGTATCGTCATGAAATTTACTGTCACGTGGGTAATCAGAAAGATCAAACAGATGTCGATTATTATACATATCATGATAGACGTCCTCACATTCGATTTCATACACGAGCGAATCAGTATCAGTAAACAACAGTCTACTAGCCGGCCATTGATTTTTAACAAAATTATAATGAAAATCGTACATGAGCCACTTTGATAAATCTAACACGGAAGCTCCAACGTAGATCGGCTTGTTTAGTTTTAGATTTGTTTTTCTTCTTTGTATCGCAACAAGATTCTCATTAAAAATTTTCATGCTGACAAAATCATCGTCTGACACAAGTTTGTTTCTGCGATTGATATCATTAACTAGCTCGATATTTTTACGTTTCCTAATATTTTCCATCGTCTTACCAAAAACGGAATTGTTCATGAGCTTAAAGAAGTTTTTCTCAAAATCAGTTTTTGCTGCAGCTCTTCTTGAAGTGTTCGAGTTAATATAATCTCTCATCCAAGGTGACTGATTAAATTTTAGTACACGATGAACTTTCCTCAACACAAGACCAGCATCTACTGCTTGTTTTAAAACTTTGTAATGTAAAACATAATTTTTCTTATCGAGTAAATTTGGTACTAGCTTTTTGACCATAGAATTTTGTCTTGGTAATGCTGACGCCTGTTGTTTTGCAGATAATAAACTATAATCTATGACCATTGATTCTGCGCAGAAAGGATAATCGTTATGCAATTTGTGTAGCGAAATAGGATAATCGAGATCAACTTCAACGAAGTACGAAACATCGTCGGGTATCTTTTTTTCTGTCTCTGATAGAAATTGATCAGCTGTGATCCAATGAAATCCGCCAAAAGGCATTGGTTCGGCCATAGAATAACCGTATAAATTATTACAATCTAGATAAACTATATACTTCGAAGGAAGATTAGGATTATACTCTTTTAAATATTTGTTGTTTGCTTCAGCATATTTCTTCGTTATCACGCTAATACCGCCTCTGATACCTTTTTCGATAAAATTGAACATATCAACGTCAGTCAGTAATTCTAACCTTACCTTGCTAAACTTTAGTAGAGAATCCCAAGACAACCCCGGGGCAGAATAATACCAGCAAGGATCTAGTCCGTAATTATTATAACTTACTTCTCGAAAGCTTTCAAAAACATCTGCTAATAATAACACATCAGTTTTCAAGTATAAATCATGATAATCACCAAACGTCTCACAATCAAATTCTTTCCAGATATTTTGTGCATATTTATACTCATCATCGGTTATATTTTCATTTTTAAGTTGTGAATAAAATTTGTCTTTGTCAGGTAAAGATGTTTCATCAAATTTACTCCAGTCGTCGAGATACTCGTACGGAAATACTCCTTTTTTAGCTAGCAGATTAAATTTATCTCCAAAACAGTCTCTTAGGTTATCAAACTTACTACAACCTTTGACAAGCTCATCTAATGATGCTGCCATAAACTGCAGGCTGTCAATAAAACGTAATTTACCTAGCGTAACTGTCATGTACTTTTCAAAATTATTTGGAATGCATTTGATGACGTTATCGAGTTTTAGACGAGATTTTATGTTAGAATCAGCAAAAGCTTCTACTATAATGTGACTATCATATCCTCGAAAGTTGTGAAGAATAACTGGAATAAAATCTGGAGCATGAAATTTTAAATTACATTGATCATGAGCTGCTCCTCGGTACTGTCCGGTCAAATGACAATGGTCATGTACTTTATTATTCCTGACGTTGTCAGGGTCAAAAGCTTTTTCACAAATATAACAAATTTCTGCTTGTTCATGATCAAATTCTTGCTGAGACGTCAGTTTCATCATTGGAGTTACTCTTTTCAAACGATCAAATATATTATCAACTTCGCTGATCAACTGCTTGAGAAGCCAGATAGCTGGATTTTTACCGCGATATAATTTAATTGGTTTAGATAATCTCGAATCATTACAACAAACTACCTTATACGCTACTCCACACGGAACATGATTTTGAGTTTTTCTTGTACTCGATTGATTAGGATTATTTTCTACGCCAAGTACAGGCTGAAGTAAGCATTCGAAATCAGCGTATATGACGAAAGGAATTTTTAGTTTGTGATTGTGATTGACAAACTGTAATAAACTATTTTCTTTGGACGGCATTGTTATTCGTTGTACATCACTACAGTACTGCAAATGCTTTTGTAATTTTTCATTGTCATTACAACCGTGTAAGCAGCGATAACAAAAGAACGTTTTCTTCTTTCGTTTATTATACTGTCCGCCAACTAGTCCATTAAAGTTTTTGATCCAAACATAATGATTTTTATAAAACAGTAAATTTATAGTTGATTGTGAAGCTTTTTCTGAAATATATCTTGGATATACGTTTTCTTTTTCATCTAGTCCGAAAACGTTAATCGAAATATTATTTTGCTTTTCAAACTTTGGTATTTGATTTTCTACCACTGGAAAGTCAATATCTTTAAAATTTAATCTTGACACGTGACTAATATACTTCTCAACGCGATCAGCGTGTTTTTCTGCTGGAAATAGTGCGGAAAGAACAGCCCACTGAAAACATTTGTTATCAACGTTTTTCACGTTTATACAGCATTTTTTATTTTTTATTTTTGGTGGTAGGTCAATATACAAACTACCGCGTAATGCGTCATATTTCATCGTGTGAAACAAAATTTCTTTGATCATTTCAAACTTCCAACCCGAACCTGATTCGGTGTATTCTTCTATCTTTTTCCAGATTTCTTGGTGTATTTCATTAGCTAGTGACAAAAGATTAGTCCCAAGCAAAACACGCCTTGATTTTGCGTTAATGTAAGGGTCTGCGATTTCCTTGTCAGTCGATTTCTCTGTCACTAATATCTTTGAAAATATAACATGATATTGTACTAATATTCTTAGACCCTTATGTTTTTCAAGTTCACGTTTTACAGTTGGCTCTAGCAGGTGGTAAAGATTTGTTACAGTAAAATTTACTAGTATGATTTGTTTATCAAACCGATAACTGTTGTCGAATCCTGTAAATGCAGTCGCTATTTTATCAGGTTCTCCCATAAGGCTCTTTTTGGCTGTATCACGCAATTTTAGCATTGTTATACTACATTATAATATCTAATTAATTGTTTGATTGATGACAGCGCATGCGTTAGATTTGAAAAACAATTAGAGATAATAAAAATCCTTATAATATAATGACAGCAAATATGACAAGCGCATATGAGCAAGAGGTATATAACGTTCACCCAAAGTATAACCTATACGCTGGAAATGCATTAGGTTCTGTTATTAACATCAAAACTAGAATATCTGTTGGCAAAGCAACGCCAGCGGGTTATAAGATTAGTGTAAAGGGAGATAATGCTGAGAGAACGGAAATGTTTAGAAAAGATTTTATTTATACTTTGTTCTGCGATGATATTCCAGAAGGACAAAGAGTCTATCAAGTAAATGGCTCGATTACTGATGACAATATTGAAAACTTATCTTTACAAAACGAGTTTCAGCCGCACCCGGTCTTTGATTTATACGAGGCTAACGATCGCGGTATTATAAGAAACAGAAAAACTAAAAATGTTATTGGTTCTATAAGTAATATGGGCTATCTTATAGTAACTGTTAGAGGAACACTAGTCAATCAAGTTACTTATAAGTCTCATCGTTTTGTTTATGAGACGTTTAATGGACATATACCTGATGGTCTTGTGATTAATCACATCAATAACGTAAAAACTGATAATCGAATAGAAAATTTGGAAATAGTTACCCAGCAGGAAAATGTGAGAAAAGGACAAGGTGGTGGTATTAATTTTAGATATCCGGTAAAATCTATTGTTTCGTTGAATCTCAAAACGGATGAGGAAATCAAATTTAAATCGATTTCATCTGCAGCAAAACACTATAAGATAAATTCCAGGGCAATAAAATTTGTTGCTGATGGAATAACAAAATCAACTTTTTCAAGTGAATACGATGCTAGGATTGTTTTTAGATATGATGATTAATGATATTTCGTAATTCTGTCTTACTAAGACAGCTATGTGCAAATGCCATAATATCATCACAATCAAATTTTAATGTTATAAAAGCATTTTCATTAAGTTTATTTTTTTCTGCTGCTGTTAGTAATATTTTATGAGAATCACCTTGCATAACAATAACGTCAATAAATATGCACTATAACCTGACAGACATCTTCGAACTGCTTCAGCTAGTTCGTCATAGTTTAATACATTAACTTTTTGATGATATTTTACCTCGTCAGTCATATCTTATAACAATAAATTAGATAAAAAAATATATTATAATAATGGACTTGATGAAACTACTTGCTAAAATATATGCGGAAGATACAATCGAAGACAATGTTAAAATCACCACAAAACCACAAGTAATTTTACCAATAGCTAGAGATTTCATCTCTAGAGATGAAATAGATAAATCTTCTAGCTATAGCGAAGATGATATTTTATACAACAACGAGTCTGACGATGATAATGAAATAGTCACCGTCGTTGACAGAACAAATTACAGCAGACCAACAACTGGACGATATAATGTTAAGTATCATATTGCCAAAAAAATAATAAAATTTAATTTTACTGTTGCCGAACAACAGATATTTTGGCAGCTTATCAGGCCGTTTTTAAATCTAAAAATAACTGGCCAGCAAAGGAGTATAAAATATGATTTTATTTTCGCTAAGATATTTAATTTAATGCCAGTCGATGATAAAAGAAAATTGCATTTAATTTCATTATGTAAACCAATAAAATGTAAATCTGTGCTTGTGAAATACGAACAAATTTATAATAATATTATTGAATCGCAGTAGATGAAATCGCAGTCGATGAAATCGATCGAGTTGGTACCCAGCTGTTAAATTTATCACTATACCCACGCCACTTAACTAAACTTTTATCGCCTTTTCTCCTAATCACTTTTTCGATAACGAAAACATCTTGCTCAGTTTTCTGAAGTTCTTGTTCATAAAAACTACCAATGATCGGTTCCCCTGCCAGATCTTTTAGCGCGTATGTTACAGGTATTGTTAAAAGTACTTTATCAACTACAAACACTTCTTCAGTCCAGTTTGGAGTAAATCCTTTTTCAAATGTTTTTTTAGTCAAAGAAATTCTAACTTTATCACCGACTTTAAATTTATGTCTGCGATACATATTTTCATTTGCAAGAATCGGATTTTTAATTGCATTGTTTGGCGATAATTTAGTGGTTCGGTGTTTCGTGTTATTGTATTTGTCAACTATGTTTTGTAAATTGTCAATATATTTATTAGTATTTTTAGCTGTCAAATATTTGTGTATTTTTTCGTTTAGAGTGCGATTAAATCTTTCGACGACAACACTTTTACCCTCGTTTCCTGTAACATATTTTTTAATGTTATTTTGTTCTAGAAACTGCTCAAACTTTTTATTGAAAAATTCTGCTCCGTGATCAGTCCAGATTTTATTTGGTTTTCTTTCTGTATTTGCTATTATTTGTTTTAACGCATTAGTTATCGACGTTCCTGTCTTATCCGAAACAGGTACACTAAACGCATATTTACTAAAAATATCTATGACATTAAACAAGTATTTCTTTGGAGCACCATCAGATCCAACGTTAAATTCTGCTAGATTTGATATATCTACTAAATCTATCGCCCAGATATCATCAACGGCATTTGCAACAACTTTACGTCGCGTAAACTTTTTTTTTTAGGTTTATGTAGCTCAGACGCTAGATCATCATATAATTCTTTTCCGAGTCTAGACTCTCCAAGTCCAAGTTTATATTTTGCTCCTATCATTCCCTGAACAAATCTTCTATCAAAACGTTCTCGCATATTTGTCGGTTCCATATCACGAAGTTCGTCCAACATTACTTTATCACAGCCAGCCTTATCTTGCTCATTGTCCTTGTAACAGATATCATGACGCATTGCTATGCTATCAACTTGATTATAAGGCTCCTGTCCTGGCAGCGGATTATCATTTTCATCTAGTTGTTTATCAAGAGGATTATAAGGTCCAGTATATTTATGACCTGGCAATGTCCAACCTCCTTTTGGTTTTGGTAATTTGCCAATAAATTTATGTATATCTATACCTGTTCCAATTATTTCTCTGTTGTTACAACGTTGACAGTATGTGATAATTTTATTTTGCTCGAGACATAAATCTCTGTCAGAATCGCACTTGCATATCATTCTATATTTTTAGTCATCTACTAAAATAATCCCCCTAACAAAATCATGAGGGTAACCAGCTCCCATCGACGGTGTCAGAGATGAAATCTCCTGCGACGTTTTCTTTAAAAATATACTTTTCTTTCTACCACAAACAGCACAAATACTTTTTAGCATTATTTTATTATTTTTTGTTTTTTCCGTCATCTCATCCTTATTTTCTGTTTTAGTTTTACATTTGAGACAATATGTTAACATTATGTATTTATAAGTTTAGATAAAATTTATTGCAAGCTTTAGATAGCTTTACAAAAATTAATTGCAATCTCATCATTAGCGTGAGAAGGTTTCTTATCAAACTGCAAAATAAACTTTAAAAAATTAGAATCTCCGAAGTTCTCACCGGAGTTCTCACCGGAGTTCTCACTCTGGGACATCTGTTTAATGAACATTATACAATAATATCCGCAAGCAGAAGTTCCAATAGGTTGAAGTTGATTAGACGAATAATATATTTTTTTATATTTTTTGTTTATGTATTTTTTTATTACATCGCTTGGAGGAAGTCCAAACGAGTCAAAATAATTGTTATTATAAACTGCTACCCAATGCGTACCGGATCCGTCATTGAAATCTTGTATATTTATCACACATGAACTTACAGCTGACGGTGTTTTTATTGCTGCGAGTTCATCTTTAGAATAAACTCCATGAAATCCAGGAACTGCTTTTAACTTATCAAGTATATCAAAATTACTTAGCGATGTGACCGTGTTCCCGGCAATGTTAGACCACGTCCGATTCCTAGCAGATTTGGCAGCAGACTTCCAGCTAGTCCTGCTAAAAGTGGAGCGAACGGAATAATTCCTCCTTGTTTTGTTTGATTGCATTTGCATTTTGGTGTTGGTGATTTTGTTTTCTTTTTTTTTGTTGGCGATTTTGTTGTTGGTGGTTTTGTTGTTGGCGATTTTTTTTTCGTCGATGCGTTGCATTAGGCATTATAATATATTAATTACATAAAATTCACAATTTTTTTATTCCACTTCCATGAATAATACCACTACCCTCAACAGCTTTTTTTGTTGCACCAGATATTGCGCCAGACGCTGCTGCTAATCCTAATGTACCTAACACCGGTAACATTTTTGCAGCTAATACTGATAATACCGGACCAAGAAAACCACCTTTGACGATAATGTCGTTTGCCATCGCTGTTATTTGTGCAGCACTTAAATTTAAAACAAAAGGTTTTTTGCGATCGTATTTATTTGCTTGATTTTTGGTTAACATTAATTTTGTTAAAATACCCGTTTGAGCGTGAGAGATGGAGTCTATTGGATTAATCTTTAATGATACCTGTCTCTGCTTTGCAATAGCAGCTGATAATTTTTTAACTTGACCATCAGTCAAATATATTTCTTTTACAATATATTTTGTCATCTTATATAACGATTGCAGATTAAACTCAAAGTTGCAAAATTACTAGTAATTTTTAAACTTGTATTGTCGTTTTACCTCCAACGGAATCTATCGTAACAAATTTGTCGCTGATCACTAATGCATATACGTACAACTGCGCTACTGGAACTACTCCTAATGTCCAGGTAATTTCAATATCAGCTGTTGAATCAACTAATCTCTCGCTATGTTTGCTAACATCAAAATAAAATATTGGATAAAGTGTACGAAATTCCTCTACTGATATATGAGATCCATCTTCGGCGTCTTGATATTTTTGTGCTGCGTCGATTAAGTACATGTACGGTCGAGTAACATTTTTATTAACGTCATCTGTAAAATTGCATTCTATCGCTCGTTCTGGATACTGCTTCGAATTTAGTCTAGCATATATTCGTCTAACATTAGCGTCATCAAATATCGCATTATTTTGTTGTTGGTTACCACGTCGCGCTTGCTGTTGAAATACGACATACAATTGTCTCGGCAGTTGTTCGCTTGATGTTGTTGTAACTCGCCATGTGAAGTCGGTAGTATTTGGAACCGCTGTTTGATATATTTTATGCTGATTAAAATAAATTTTGTTTGTATATTTATCAAGTATATTATTTAGTTCTGCCGCTTTTGTGATTGACGGAGTTATACGCGGCATCCACAGCGCAAGTTTGTTTATGATAAACTGTACATCAGCTCCACCTAATCTAAACAGACAATCGTTTTGTTCTGCCCGATCTAAAATAAGTGTATGTTTAACTCCACGAAATACTTTATCATAATCACGACAAAAGCCAAATATTGAACTTAACGGAAGCATCATTGTAATTTGACGTGATCCTGCTGTAAGTGCCTTTCTCTTAGCATAACCTTCATTATAACGTGGATTTTTTTACGTCAATTGTGTTGTTGATTAAATCTAACATTGCAACGGCATCTGCAGCTGCTCCTGGTGGAGTTACTCCAATATTATTACAAGCTGCAGTAAGTGAGAGTCTCACAGCGTCTGCGTTAGCACCTGCAGCTGGTGCAGCTATACCTAGTGCATCTGCATTAACAATAAGAAAAGTTCTTACAATTGGAAGATCTGCAGCAGCATCAGCTCCGTGTACCAAAAAACCTTTCGAGAAAAATTCGATTGATTCGGCTACACCCTGTCCAGTATCTTTAAACCACATCATGTTCGTCGCAGTTGATCTCGAGTAATCATCGGAAAACGAAATAATATTTAAGATTGTACTTGTAACTTGTAAGTGATTTGAAATATCTTCTATAGTTTGATTAGCCAGTTGATATCGAGCACTTTTGAATAAACACCAGCCGTTATTTATAAGAGTTACTTCTGCTCCAGCTGCAATTGCAGCAGGTGGATTAGCTGTTGTCATAATCTGACCGCGAACTTCTAACATTGCCTTATGAGGCAGTAGAAATGTATCTTCATCTCGAGTATGAAATGTTCTAATACCAGTTTTATTTGGTTCATTAGAATTTTCATCAAGATACTCGACGTACTCAAATTCTGTTACAGTTTTATCAGTTTCATAAGGTTCTGTTAAATTGAGATAATTTTTAACAGACATTTTTTATTTATTAGATTACATAAAATTTTATTTCGGCGCTGTTACTTTAGATATTAATTTTTGTATAATCTGCTCGCCTTTCGGTGATAAAAGTTTTTTCGTTGTCGTTATCATAGCACGTTGAGTTTCTTTTGTTGGAGCGATTTCTGATATAACTTGCTTTATATCAGATGCAGACGGTGGATCTCCTTTTATTTTATCAGCTATTTTTTGTCCCACCGCAGTTTCAGCAGCAGATGCAGCCCCAGTTGCAAAAGCTTTACCTGCGTCTAGGGCAATTGGTGCAACTTTACGCGCGATTCCAGGAACATTTTCAATAACTTTAGTAAATATATTTCCAAAAAATCCTCCTACTATTTTTCTTCGATAAATTTTTTTTCTCTGTTTCATTATATCTGAAGTTGCATAATTTTTATTATCAATCACGAAGTCGATGCAATGCGCCTACGTAACACGTAGGTGTAAATAATATGTAACAATTTCGTTATTCACATCTATTTGTCTCCCCGACTGGTCTGTTAATTGCATTGTGATGTTTGTTATTTGATTCTCAACTATAAGCGGATAATAGATAATATGCATCGGATTAATTTGCATAAGAGATCCCGGCGGAACTTCTGGTGAGAAACTGTAAATTGTTTGTCCCTTACTGCCTTTTGATGTGTGAGATCCAGATGCAATAGAACAATTAACAAGTATTGTGTTTACTTCTGTTATATTTACTAGCAGTTCACCGTCATATGTAATAGCCTTATCAAAATCACTATAAACTTTACCAGTGAATCCTAACAGTTGTGAAATACTTTTTTCTCTTGGTTCAAAACCGATAGTCATATTTCTCAGTGTTATCCTAGCTCGTAACGTGTTATAATTCGCTGCCAACTCGAAATTATCAGCCACACCACCAGCTTTTGTTATTATTTCTTTTATAACTCTGTTTAGATCAGAAATGTTATAAGCTCCTTGTGGAATTTTTAATCTTCTTGTTATAGATATTGGAGATGTTGTAACTGGAATAAATGAAATTTCATCATTAACATCAGTTTTCACGTTAGCCATGGCATTCCAGCAAGTGCAGGAAATTAATCCAATCTCATATTGTTTAGAAGGATCTAGTTGTATTGGCGGATTGTAATTTACTGAAAAGTTTGCGCTATTTTCTATCGTTTGACTCGAGTCTAGCAATAGTGTTGTTGACATTGTTATTTATTATATTTTTATAAAATTAAATCGCCTAGATTAAGTCGCGGTGTAAAGTTTCATACTCGTCAGATGTTAATAAATTTTCTGATCTTAGATAATCAAGTATATCAACAATTTCATTATCAATTTCAGCACTAACATTACCAGCTTCTTTTGATGATATTAATAGCATTAATCTACCTATCATTTCAGTAGTTGATGTAAATATTTTTACACCTTCCCCAGTTTTTGATAATATAGATTTTTTATAATTTTTAACTCGATTATCATCGACTATTTTAAATTTCCTATGAAAATTCCACCCTTTTCCATATTCTCTTTTTCTATAATCTTCCGCTGTCATTTTAAACGTCAAAGCAATAATATTATGTCTCATTCTATCATAAAGTGGTTTCATATCATCAATTTCTGTAACCTTATTTATTTCATCTTTAGCAACAATTCCGTCTCTTATTATTTCATCTAATTTATTGATTAATGTTTGATATCCTGCATCAGTCCACTTATATATATTATCAATATCTTTTATATTTTCTTTATTTTTAAATTCATCATACTCATCATCAGTTATCTTATTATTTGTTTTATTTATATAAAAAAGTCTTTTCTCTCCAACTTCTAAAAACTTTACAGTAATATCACCGACTCTTTGTTGCTCTTTTTCAATATCTTCTATTTTTTCTGATATTTTTCCTAATATAGTACTAATTTCATGTGAAGTTAGTTCTGCTAATTTTCTTTCAAAATAAAACGGATTATTGATCAGCTGGTTTAGTTCAGCTTGTTTAGCAGCAGGATCATTAATATCTTTTACAAGTGCCTCAGCTAACTTTCTTTTTTCCTCATCAGATCTAGCAATAATTTTTACAGCAGCTGCTTCTTGTTGTTCTTTAACTAATCCGACCAAGCCTTTTTCTTGTAGTTTCTTAAGTTCTTCTTCTGATATTGGTTTAGTTTCAGGTTGTTTCCCAAGAATTGCTTCAGTAACTGGTTTGAGAATTGTAGCTGTTGTTTCTTCAGCAGTTATTTGTCCACGTCGTGCTTGCTGTACTCGCTGCTTAAATGCTGCTTGAGATTGAGCAAGTTTTTCAGATCTTCTATATTTTTTCTATATTGCGCTCGTTTGTCCATAATTATTATATATAAATTTTATAAAATTGAAACGCCTTACTGTAAGTAAGTGTCAATACAACAGCGAAACATTTTAGTTGGATCATATGTAAGTTTATCAAATAAGAAGAAGTTATATTTATCTTTTGTAGCTTTATGATAAAGTTCGATAAATTTATCTTTTGTTACGTCACCACATTGTTCGTTCGCAATATTTCTGACGTCAACATTATCCAATCCTGGAAATAATATAAAACAACCGGTATTTCGCCTAATAAATCTATCAACATTATAAAAACCTTGAGCTAAATAAATAGAATTACACTTTTTATTTCGCGACAGTGAAAAATATCATTTTATTTTATTAATCTCCGCATTATTTAGCGGAATATCGTCAAAAACTATTGTCTTATGTTCAGATGCATCAAGTTGATTAACTGGAATAAGGTCTTCTGGCTGTCTGATTATTAAAAAATCTTCACCAGCATTAAGATCATCACGAAGTTTGTCATTATATTTGCTTAGTAGCTTATACTTATCTTGTTGTGGATTAATTGTATAAATATAAACTCGATCGTAGTTAAAATTATCTCTGAGAAGTAAGTTCATAAGCAAATTTGTTTTTCCCGATCCAGTTCGCCCAACAATAAGATAATGACAATCTGGAAGTTCATTGTTATGTTTATGTTTCACCAACCGCTTGGTATCAAAGTTTAATATCGACGCCATCGTTGTTATATAATTTTATGTAATATTAAACTAAATAATGTTGACAATTTTATGTTAGACAATAAATAATGAGCTACTATACAAAATTTGGAACATTAATAGGAGATTTGACTGAAGATTATCAAGGTGACTTATCTAAGTACGCAACTCTTGATCAGCTAAGAAATGAAATTGATAATTTATTAAATATCACAAGTGTAGATCCAAATGAAGTTGTTATTTTCCAGGATAAACAAGGACGATTAAAGACGAGTAATATACAACTACCAGATGTACTTCTACGAATTCCTGCTGCGGTTGTTAATAATATTGTTACTTTTACAAATCAAGGTAAGATACAAGATTCTGGTAACTCGATTAATGATTATGTCAAAAAAGCTGGTGATTCATTTACGGGTAGCATTATTATGAACCAAAATAAAATTATAGATCTTGGAAACCCAGCCGCAGATACGGACGCCGCAACAAAGAAATATGTCGATGATCAAGAATCTAAGTACGTATTGGTCAATGGCGGTATAATGCGTGCATTTCTTAATATGAATAATAATAGCATTACTAATCTCAGAAGACCAGAGACGGATTTTGATGCAGTTAATAAAAAAATACGTCGATGATAAGGAAGTTCCAATCAGTAATGAAATAACAGCACTCAAAAATGAATTTCTTAGTCACGTGAACATGTTTTTAAGTTTTCGTAGAAACATAAACACACTTAAAAATGAATTTTTTGGAAACCCATCAAATGTTGATATAAAACTTGATGATATTAATAAAAAATTAATTGATATAGAAGAAAAACTTAATAATTTATATACAGAAAAATCGAGTTTAGAAAGTGATATTACTAAAATTACTAACAAAATAAATCAATACACAATCCCCCACAGTTCGATTGAAAATATCGTATACACAGTAGCATCAGGATCATCAATGTGGACACCACAAAATAAAACTATCAAATATACCGCAGAAGTCACTGGTATTTACAGGCTATCCGTATTTAGTGATGAAAGATTTGTTATAATTAACAGATATATATTTCGTAATTCAACTGATTCTCTCTCTGGAGTTATATCTATATTGCTAAGTAAAAATATTGAAGAAACATTTACACTGAGATTAGATGATCAAACATTAACCTCAGTGCCTTATTGGTGGCATCTGGAATTTATAGATAAAACATAGTAATTAATTACTTAATCAAACCAGAACCAACATTTTTTATAAATTAATATTATATAATGAAAAAATATATATTTAATTTCAATCACATTTCAAAAGAAATTCCAAAACAAGATGTGGATGCTCTAATGCAATATTACAAATTTTATCATAAAAAACTTTGGTGTGTGAAAAAATGTTACAAATATTATACCAAAATACTTCGAGTAATATCATATTTACCGCTGTTATTGACCGGATCTGGTATAATTTAAAGTGGTGTATCATTAAACCTATTTTTGCTAATATTATCAGGTATTGGTGTTTCTCTTGAAACTGCATGCAAAAAGATAGAACCTAAACTCACGATTAAAAAAAAATAGTTGTCGAACGGCTAGTATCACCTATAAAAAATTACTTGATCAGATACGATCTTACTTGCGGGGTATAAAATATGATATGGACGATTTAATACGCGAGTTTCGTACTATTGACAGTATTTTAACAGATATTCTACCAATGAGAGTTAGCAAGTATGAAAAAGATTATCAAAACAAGTATGATATAACATAAAATATTATCTAAACAATAAAATAATATCACTTACCTTTCTCGCTTTGTGAATATCCGCCCAAACGTTCAAGTGTAATAATTTCCGCATGATCTTTCGTACTGGTCAAACTCCTGCAAACTGATTTATAAAGCGCGTTTTGCCTTTTATATACTGCACTCAGTCTAGTTCGAGAATATTCTACGCATGCGCATTACGTTCTGAAAAATTACGTATAATCATGCAATGTCTGTGACTCATGCAATAGTTATTCTTGATATGTTACCTGTGTACCTGACTTCGTTAGGTAAACAAGTGGCTATATCTTCTACTGTTATGCTTGATAAGTTACCTGTGTACCTGACTTCCTTATTAGGTAAACAAGTGCTATATATACACCTTATTAGGTAATGTAGTTAAAGTTTATGTGTAGGGGGGGTAGTAAAGGGGTGGGAGTAGTAGTAAAGAGAATGCCGATTCGGGGGAGGGGGTGGGGGGATTGGATGCGTTGGGCTAGAATCGGCCTTTCTCTTTACTACTATATCATAGCTCAGTGCTAGAATGTTGGATTCTCATACTGAAGGACTGGGGTTCGGTTCCTATAACAGACACTTGTCGATGGGTGGGCCCTGGGATGTCAATTTGTCTTAAAGATTGGGGGGGGGGGTCCGTGCCCCAAAAAGTTAATGTACACCTCTCATCACGTTAAAGAACGTGGTGGATGCAGTTTTGCACTCGCCCCGGGGTTTGATTTGGGGGTGTACATGAAATCTAAATGCATTTTCGCCGGGAAAAATTGGAACCCCCTCAAAAATAAACAGCGGAGTGATGAAAGTTCGTAACCTTGTGACCTCACTAAAGGGAATATACCCAACAAAGGATATTCAGAAAGAATGTTCGCCGGATAAAAAAGCCTCAAAAGATGCCTGTGGGCCATAAGAATGGCCTTAGCCAATGAAGAGTGCATGTAGGCAATAAGAAAGGTCTTAACGAATAAAGAGTGCCATAAGAAAGGCAGTAATGGAGGACTCTTATGACCTTATGGTAAAGACTTTACTGGTGAATGGTGGAATGGTAGACCGATTAACATTGCTGCTGTTTACTTTTTGTGAAATATATTAGTATTCGATATCTAAACTCTCGATAAAATCATAAATTCTATTTCACCTAAGGTAACTTGAAATTCCGGATTGATATTAATAATATCTACAACATATCTCATAAGTTGCATATCCGCCGGTCGATTTATTCCAGTTTCTCTGTAGTAAAATAAAGCTAAACATCTTTTAATATAATACACGCAGGAAATTGTTAATGTAATATGGTTTTTCATAGCAAATTGGCTCCATTGTAACAACGCAGAAAATATTGTCAATATACTCCATAAAATCGTCGATGTCATCATTAATTCATCAATTTTCATCAATTTTAATAAAACCTGACAGCATGTCAATTACTTCCGGGAGCTTTATTATATATATATAGAGCATATATATATATATATATATATATATATATAGTTATATATATATATATATATATATAAGTAAGTATATAAGGCAGTATCTATAGTAATTTATATATCTAATTAAAAAATTTTCAGTAAGTTATAGTAGTAGATGTTTAGAAATATCATTGGCAAATAAAGCATCAACCATGTTGTCAGTAAATGTCATCGAATCATCTGCCCAGCCTACCATTCTCTCATCATTTTCAGTTGCGTATAACCACACTGATCCATATCTAACTGATAAATGATAACCAACTTTTTAATAGAATCGCTTATTATTTTAGGTTTTATACCAGTATATTTTCAAGCTGATTTGATTGAATTAAATCTTTTAAAAAATTTGTTTGTTAGATCAAATCCAACATGTCGGATTGGATTATAATAATATATATAATATTTTATTAAGTAGAAATGAATGCAAGGTTCGGGAACCTCTTTCCACCTCCCCAAATTTGGGAGGGGGGTGGGAGTTTCTAGTGAAGTTTCCTCTTTTGGTTTAGAAACCTCATCTTCATATACTACTTCTTTACCTCAGTCTAAGACAAAATCTACTATCGTTTCAAATTGAATGACACACAGGAAGTCTTTCTGAATTCTTCAGCCACATTCCTGGCATTAAATTGTATGCATCCACAATGATCTTTCATAAAATGGAACCAACTCTGAGCTTTGAATGCATTTTACAAGTATTTAAAAATTAGCTTACCAGCATAAAGGCGATAAAGTTAGGTACCAACCATTTTATTTTTGGTGGAATCTTTTAAGAAAAACAAAATAAGGTTAAATATAGCTTGCGATAAATCTCCATTATGCAGCTAAACGGAAACAAAATATATCCCGGCTCGAAAGAATATCACAGCGCCCATTCCTCAAACTACCACCAAATGCTTGAAAAAAATCTCTATTGTATTAGTTGAAAAATGTCTTTGTGTTTCTATTTTAATTTATTACCTTCAGTTTGAAGAAGAAAAAAAAAATAATATCCCGGCTAAAAAGATAATCAGTCCCCACCCACTACTTCAACAATAAATTAAATGGACAGTCCATTCAAATCTTATAATGCTATCTCTTCTATAAAGAACCGAAAATTATTACCAGTTTATGAATTTTTTGTTTCAATTGCATGTGAATTCGGAGATAGTAAGCACGACAGATATGTTGAAGACAGGGTCTCACCATCTAACGCAGTGGCAATAATTACGATCTTGAAATACCATGAGTAAATACCGTGTCATTCACGACGTTTTTGTCTGAATTCAGTATAATGTCAATCAAAGACTGGAATGACTTACCACAGAATATATAAAGTATTGCAAACAAATAGATTGAACACAGCAGTAAAGTCGCACTTTACCGGATAGCCAGAAATTGCGGGAGGACATGTCCTTATTATTGATTTTAGGAAATTGATTTAAAAATAATGTGAAAAATACTTTAAAAAATCAAAAAATGAATTAGTGACAAATATTCCAACTCAATGAGCGCTGTGATCCACATACATCCCGTTATCGTTCACCTATAGTTTTATTCCATATGGTTAAATCGGTTGTTTTGCTTGATTTGATTGGCATTGAATTAAGTATGTTGTTTGTGTGGTTAATAATCTCTTAAGTATGCCATCATAGTGATCTGTGCTTTTATTTTACTTATTTTCTTTTATTTTCATCTTAATTGCTCCCCTTAATTATTGACATCTCTTGTACTGTAATGCTTACCCATATCTATCTATCTATCTATATATATGTGTGTGTGTGTGTGTGTGTGTGTGTGTGTGTTACAGCGCAACTGTCATTACGGCGATAGTTCATTGTCACTGGGTAGTCATTATGTCGACAGCAGCATTATTGTCACAAAATTTGTGTCACCCTAATATTTGCTATCATTGTGTACATTGCCTGATTCACACTGAGTTTCATACAGGTATTATACATTACCGAATACTTGTATTTACAAATTTTAATGCAAGATATGCACGTGTTTATTAAAAATTGTTAAGTACAAATTTAACCGTGTGTAAAGGTTGTGTTTTCTCCAACTGTCAGCGAGTAATCATCAAGGCGACATTTCCAAAATGCTTCCTATTTTTCAAAGTTAATAAATATTTTTAGGCAATGTATCCTAAACGAGTGGTACGCGTACCAACGGCGATACGCGAAAGGGTTTAAACGGGTACGTGACAGAAAATAAATCACAAAAAATTCACACACAAAAATATAACACTACGTCACTGGGAAAAGAGGTACGCCGATAAGAGCTATGTCCCAAAATATATGCGCGAATTTTCTAAGTTTGACAAACATTGTTTTAAGGTGGTATATTTAATTGATCTGAAATAGTAATACACACCTTTTTATAACTTTTCTCTCGGATCAAATTCATTGTCAAAACAGAATACGCGCAGCTTTTCGAAACGGAGTAGAAGACATCGACCTGTACTTAATAATAGTCAGTGTTATCTTAAAATTGGATTTTGTACAGAATACTTAAACTAGACAAACTTAATAAATAATTCAAAAAATCAACCATAAAATGACCTAACAGAAGCGTATATAAACTGTTCATATATCTATGAGTTAATATCTGAATCATTTTATTAAACTTTAGCACATAGGATATATTTGTTTCATTTCCTTCTTAACTTCTATAATTTCCCGTGTATCTCTTTCCATAAAATGTGTATCCGTTTACATCTATGACCTTAGAAAGTATCAAGGACATTTTTCAGAGAATGCTGGTCATCGTTCATGGTAAGTATCACTATAAATCTTTATAAGCGTAATTGCCTGTCCCAGGACGGGAGTCATGAAAGACAGTTTAAACATAAAAACAGAAGAACAAAACAAAAAAATGGGATGCTCGAGTATAAAAAAAGTCTGAAGACAAAATTAAAAATGGAGTGAAAAGGAAAATTAACACAAAAAAAAAAAAAGGTTTGCCGCTAGTTTTGAACTCACGATTTTGTTTGGCAAGCGGGACGGGACACACAGAAAGAAAGAGAAATGTCGGTGTGGGTGTTTATATATATATATATATATATATATATATATATATATATATATATATATAAGATAAAATGTTATTTATGCAATAAAAATCTTTTGCTATCGTGTATTTTACTCATGTGATCGTTGACATGTACGAATTGCTCTTGAAATTCGGTGCAAGGCGACATCTTGTTTCATTATCTCAATAGCCCGCATCCGTTTTGCATACTATTCAACACTCGAGTTTTCGTACTTTGATTTACGACACCGCCTCAAACAAGAAACAAAACTGAAGCCCTCATAATTTTGTTCGATGTGATAAGCAGCTAATCCGTCCAGGTCATGTGCAAATAGGAGGTAAGTATCTCAACAAAAATTGTCTTTCTGATATTATAAGGCTTGGATGAAACAAACTTTTATAACTTAAGAGATAATACAGTACAAGAAAGTTCACTTACACTATGATACAATGACATAGCCAAACAAAGTAAACACAATAAATACATATTTTAAAAAATCATACTTTCAAAGTACAAACTACCAGGATGCAATGATATTTTACATATCATTCAGTATTTGCTTACATTTATTTTACTATCGTTGATATGAAATTGCCAGCACCATAACTATCTGTATCTCCATCTACAAGTTAACTTAGTAATCAATCTGTATTTCATCAATGTATTTAGATGGTATTCCCTCGGTTGATATGTTCACTGCTTTGCATCATCTGAATGTGCAAAGTAACTTAGGGGCAGTAACTCTGCAAAATGTATCAAAATCGTGCTTAATTTAGCAATATATCCAAGATCATTTTAAATTGCAAATTCATTGTAAATTTGGTTGGAGTTATTAAAAATGTAATTGTTTAAATATTCACGATGTATTGATGTATTTTAGGTCCGTGATGAGCACATTTATGTATAAAATGATACAAAATCGTCGCGTGATCGAACATCCTATAAATAAGTCTTCATAATATTTTATTATTATAACAAAAATGGGACTGTCTGAGTAGTTTGTGTGTAAGCCAGTGATACGTCGATCCTGACCCATTACTGAAAACAGCATGTTAATCTCTAAGTGATTTTCAACCGTTTTAAGAAGGAACTTGACAAATAATTCGATTAAATTAATATAAAAAAAAAAATGGTTACCGCCTACACCGTTCGAAAGTTGTTAGCTTGTAAGAAATTAGAGGATCACAACTCTCTAAATGATCAAAATATGCCAATGGCTGAATCGGTGATCTTGTAAAGATGAAACTTGAAGGCATATTTCCAGTAACCTGGGGATGAGAAAATGCAAAGGAGAGACATGCACATGTAATATATAGAAGGCATTTCATTATAAATCAAGCTTGAGCATATTTAGTTTACAGGACAACACATGCTTTCGACCAAATCAGTTCTAAAGAAAAATATATATTTTCGATAATACTATGATCTATTTGACACTTTGTGTATATCTGCCTGCTTGTCTGTATGTCTTTATAGAACCTCACTCTTTTAGTTGATACTGCATGTATACTTAAATCACTTTGCGAGAGCTGTTAAACTTTTGGAAGTATTTACACGTGTCCAGTGGGAAGATTGTATTGCTCAGATGTGTGATTGTTTCCACAGTTTCTCAGTAAGTATATAAAAAGAAGTAAATGCGAATATTTAAAAAATGCACTGCCTCAAATAATATGAATATTTTTATCTAATGTGAAGGCGAACATAATGAAGAATTAATATTGATGTATGTATCAGAATCACATGTGATTATATTCAAAATTGTCAAGTCTATTTGCAATGATTTAAGCTGTGTACACTTTATTTGTTAATCATATCGGACTACTCGATCTTGCCGACCATTAGCACATTGTCTGCACTTTTAACGTTTGTGCATATCGTGGGACCTTGTTAATGCTGCTTTAAGGAGTGTTGTTGCAACTTCCTCTTCCCGATCAGACATATTCCCAGCAGATTCAGTCAAGGTCGATTTTCAGTCAAGGAGGGAACAGATTCCCCATCCATAATGGTTCCTACATCCGTTGGTCGTTCATCAGATTTGCCAGCTATGGGACATTCGATGAGGGGTCTTTTTTTTACAACCAGATGGAATCACAACTGTCCAATTTCGTTTCCCTTGTACAGGATCCCAAGGTTTGGTCCATTGGCGCTCTTTTAGTTGGGAGGGTCTGTAGCCCTTTGCCTACATTCCAACAACCTTTAGTCCCAAATATTAAACAGAAATGAGGGGCCAGAGGTGCAGAATGACTCTGACTGCCTCTCTCTGCGGGGACAAATCCTAGATCAACAATCTTCTCGTTCTAATGATAGCTCTATGCATAATTGATGGAAAGCACTTAGAGTGGAAACAACTCATCCCTTCAGTCTTGGAATGAATTGAACGAACTGGAATGGGCTCCACTTTCAACGCTTGCGAGGGGAACTGGCGCGTTTTCAGGGACTAGCGCAAAGTCAAAGCATTCTCCCTTTGAGCGCCTCTATCAAACCAATTAGCTGACTTTTTCCTTTACTATTCAAGGAGAATAGGTTGACACGGATTACTATTAAAGGCACGTGTTGTCATTATGCAAGGGAGGATCTTGGTCATAACAATGACCTCACGGACTGTCGTCCAAGTTTGACTTCATATGGTCTAAATCGAAAACATTGTTTTATCTAAGTAGAATCTTTCCTGGGTTCCGACTTGGCTGAGTTCAAACAAACTTGAGTGTTTAGCCAGGACCTCCCTGAAGCTCCTTTCATACACAACATGTTTCACGATAGCGCTTGCTTCAGCTTCCAGAATCAATGAACTACACGCACTCTCTGTTGACCGAGCCTACATTCATTTTGGATCAGATTACTTGGTGGTCCTTATGAGGTTACCCGGTTTCGTCGCCAGAAACTGTTTGCTGTCAGTAGATATTAAAAACGTCATCATACGGTCCCTCTTCTGTATTCATCATACGGTCCCTCTTCTGTATTCACACAGCCCCAGACTTCCAAACAGGATTTGGTACGTTTGCTCAGACGTTATGTGGAGCAGTTTAGGCCAGTTTATGGAGGTCAAAGAGGTCTCTTTCTTCCAGTTAAATCTGGGAAAGAAGACATAACCCTTCAATCCCGCTCATCGTTGTTGAAGTGGGTAATATGCATGGTATACCCTGACACATCAATAGAACAGAGTGGCCACGTCAATATCTCTGCTCATGAGATAAGAGTAATCATGAAAGACTTGCCTTGACCGCCATATCTTTATGAAGGATAATGTGGAGGCCATCGATTGGCATGCACAGTCAGCCTTCAAGTTTAATCTGCGAGACTTGGCTCCACAACTACAAACTCTGGATCTGGTAGCCTCACTCACACGAGTGGCTACCAGACCCAATTGATACCAACACAACCTCCGGACGAGCGCCAAGCGCAGTCTTCGCTGGATCCACTCGGAAATTTTTGTGGTAAGAATACCTCCTTATTTCTTCTTCCCAGAAGTAAGCCACGTCGCCTGCTGTTGTGCCGCTCGCAATTAGCAGAGTGGGTTAACCTTCGCATTGGGAATCCAGCATTCTCCGATGACAGGTTACCTGGAGTATAGGTTGGATGCTCAGCAATCCCATCGCCTATTACATGTTGCAGTCAAGACAAATGGTACGAGAAGACCTCTCAGCGGGCTTAAAAAATCTGTCTAGTGATTAACCTATGTGGAATGAGTTTGAACCCCCCGCCAAACAAATAAACATATTGATTACTATAGGAGCAATAGTGCAAAAAAGACCGAAGTATATTGGAATGATTTTGTCCAAAGACATCAGTGGGGACAGCAAGAGGATGTGCCTTCTCGTAAGGAAGAATATTTATCCCCATCAGAAGAGAAGCCACTCAAACATGGAGAAGGCCTTAGTAGTTGTGAACGCAAATGTAAATCAACTCAAAATGCTATAACAACTAAAGAGTTCAAATGCGTATCTGTAGATACTCTTAATGGGTTAGTTCGTGACGGTAACCACGCACCAGAAGTCGTTATCGACACCACAATAATTTGACAGCTGTTGCTCACCAATGGCATCATAGACTCAAAAACATATCGCGCATTGATGCAGGAACCTGTTGAAGACATCAGTGACGTAATCACACCGATGACGAGCTCTAATGAAACACTTGACGTTGAAATGCTACACGTTGCTGTCAATACAGCCCAGAGCGTAAGCTCGATGATCACAATCTCATCAATGGAACCGAAATTCAGCTTGAGTTTTTCTACACCACTTACCGCTGGGGAATCGCGCACACTTGTGATAATGTTAGCGTCGTTGAGAATTTATTACAGCTGGCCTAGTATCCGATCACAACCATTTGGTGGTCTTGGTGCAAATAACTCATTGTATTTTCATCAGTCAATGGCGCCACTTGGAATAATGTTGAATTCGCTGAGGCTGTGTATGATATAAAAACGATCAATGAAGAAATTCAACGAAGAACCAAACTGTTGACCGACAAAGAGCCTAAATTTTTTATAAGTGCCCATGAAGCCACAATTAGTTCTGTCATTTCAATCGGATCAGCACCATATATAGTTAATATCACTGGATCGCCAACGATATCATTTTTTGGTTGGCCTGACGACATTCCAGATGACAAAGGATTTTTACGCGTGAGATATTATATCTCGCCTGAAATTGTCAGGATTACCTCAACAATACAGATCAATTTAACCTGTGATGCCATTCCTTGGCAGTCATGAAAATAGGTCTCAAACGATAGGCATAGCTGTTCAGGGTTGTATAATGTTTGGTTTTTCACCGACTGTGGAACCGGGTTATTTGATATCGACTACTCCCATGTCACCGTTTTATCTTTTATGTCCAAATAACTGGTTGACATATATTCGCTTTACTCTAGTTGATCAAGACGGGCGCATTGTATATTTGCTTGAAGAGATATTGAGAATGCAATTATACTTTAGAGATCGACATAACATTTAAATATAATGTCAGCCGTACGTAGACGTGTAATACCAATGCGTGTTGTTTACATATTATGTCCAGGTGTGGTTGACCCAAACAAAATTTAATGAATTTAATACAGCGAAACAAAATAACATCTCAGTGACATTAAAATTATCTAAATCAGAGGTGATGCAATTGCAAAAGACAGGTGGAATATTTCGATTCCTCGCTGAGATTTTGACGTTGTTATCAGCAGTGGCGCCATCGGTTGCAAACGCGTCGATATTAGTGATTGTCCTAACTGCATCAACAATGGTTTTGAAAAAAGCGTTTGGAGGCAAAATCTCTGGAGGGCGCATACGAATAAAAAAGGAAAGGGCCATCGATCATTTGGAACAAGTTGTCGAATATCATCAGGCAGAGGTCTCTGATTACGCAAAAGGCCACGCGTTCATTAACCAATCTTGATTTACAGGCCATGGTAAAATTACTCAAGCATTTTCGTGGTGTCTTGATGCGAAATGAACTTGCATCGATTGTGCCACGCACAAGTGATACCGGCATTGTTAACCTGGATTTGACAACAGGTCTTGGCGTTCATTGGGTTGCTTAGGTGGTGACACCTAATCATTTATTGTAATTTTACTCACATGGACTTGCACCACCACTGGAAGTTGTTGATTATTTAACTCGTGGGGCTAGCGCTGGTCAACTTCCACTATTCTATTTGACTATACCGATACACACTCATTTGGACGGCTCCATGAGTGGTCATCTTGTTATTAAAACGTTGCGTGCAGGGAAGTATTCACTAACACCGCAAACACAGATTGATTTTACAATAAAGTACGTTTTGTATGATATAAAATGCCTATTAATATGTACGGATATTACTCGACTAGATGCGGCGCTGATGTGGATCTGAGCAGGTTTGCCACAAAAGCCTATCGGACTGAATTTTCCAGTTGTGTTATTGTTGATGTCTATCATGGTGCGCTTGTGATTCTTCAAGATCGAACTGGTAAATTACAAACATCAAACGTTGACATTCCAAATATTGTTCACAGGTTGAAGGCGCTGATGCAAACAATCTGGCCTTTATCAGTGAAAACGGGGGAATCAAAGACTCTGGTTTGTCTTGATTCTAAATCAAAGAGTATGTTCATGATGTTGCTGTTACAACAAAACCATACGTGGATGAACATATCGCAGACATGTCCGCACCACCACGCATAGTAACTTATTCTGGAGAATACAACATAATTTTGACCAGAGGAGTAGGAAAGGAGGAAACTGAAAAAGTAACAAATGGTAGATTTATTTCTTTAAAGTGAATGGTTTTGATAAACCTAAATCTCACATCTTAAATATATGGGACACGTCGGGATAATGTTATTTCATCACAACTAGTCTTTCTGGTGGGTCGAGGTTAATAGTAATAATGAAAACTAATATCCGGTATAGTGAATTAGCAATAGGGAACAGCGAGCAACACGAACTAAACAATTTTACATTTAGGGTACCGGTATCGCTGTTCGTCTGAGAAAAAATTCAGTTCAAAGGATTCTACATCCTTCCAAGTGGGTCCTTACACGTTTTTGAGGTTTGTATTTAAGATTAAATTTATCATTATATACGTGATGAATTCTGACCGTGGTGATTAGAATGCGGAACTTACCGACGGGGTTTTGGATCAGCTGACCAGAGATGCTAATATTGAAAGCAATTTCGTTCC
Organism: Megalonaias nervosa; assembly: GCA_016617855.1. Lineage (NCBI taxonomy): Eukaryota > Metazoa > Mollusca > Bivalvia > Unionida > Unionidae > Megalonaias > Megalonaias nervosa. The sequence continues at coordinate 13,451 of JAECUM010093928.1, read as the reverse complement.
TTTCGTTGACAAATATCTGCTTCAAAATGGTCTTACCAGACTCTGATACACACTTATATGTAATCTTGTTCAAGACGAAACAGAAATAGACAGTTGGAACCACCGTGATATGTCACTACCAACTCGATGTCAGCATAGAGTAATCGCATATGCACGTGAATGCACTCAAACGTTGCTTGCACCACCAGGTGTGAAAACACGTCGGGACTGTTCCTACAACGATGAAGTAGTATTCACCACTGAACACACCCTTGTTACATTTACAAACAAATATATTCCACCAACTATGACTCAACAGAGACTAAAATTTTGTAGACTTTTATTCAACGAGGACGCACTTGTTCGGGTAACAGTTCTTGGGAGAAGAAAAGAAGAATCATTTCAGATATTATTCAGCAGTGTAATCGGTATGGTACTAAATTACAAGGGTGCTATGCCCATAGAACGCACAATTAACAGATATTTAAATATTCCTAAGGAAGATATTTTCTATGATTATATAGCAGTTGTGCCAGTAAAATTGTGCAATTGGTTAGAATTGCTTGTATGTGTTGCACCTGATAAAGGACGGCCTGCAGGTGCACATCTATACTAAGTGATTACATTATTAATAAAAGAACTGTGATAGACCCTGAATGTTATTGATGTGAAAAAATAATCAAAGCGGAACAACAACTGCAAAATGAAATCACCAAGAACTTCGTCGATCATAAAATATAAACGGGCATGTCTTGTCGCCAATGTTATTTATGGAATCTCCGCGTCAACAACCGCTCGTCTTGGTGTGAAGAAATCACAATAACAGCAACCATCATAGGTGCACGAATTGGAATTATTGTTGGGGCTCTATCGATAATAACCAGTGTAGCACGTGCTGTTGTAAAATAATTTTTGATACGATTACATTCACGAATTCATATTTATTCAATACTGCTCGTTGCAGCAAAATGTAGTCTCAATACGACTCGTTAACTGTATTCGGTGGTTATGGAGGATGCAATAATTAGCATGGCTGAATTCGAATCTGTGTTGGCAGAAATGACAGATGACCAACAAATCCGATCACAGATAAGAAATCGTGTGGTAGCGGACTTACAAGCAATAAAAGTCGAGTAATTTGCTAAGAAACAAAGAAATATAATACCAAAACACAAACAAACAGTGTGATGATCACCGAGTGAAGCACACTTGTGATCAACTAGCTATCCGCTGAGTTTTACTTCGTAAAAAATCATCAAAGTACACCACTACCATTGGCCATTGGTTAACATTATTCTTGTTGTTGTTGCCTGGAAATTATTATTATTAATTTTATTTTCTTGTACTGTTTATTACCCTGTGGTGCATACACTCCCGTGTGATGGTGACATTAGTAATCGTCAAGTCATGGTGGATAGAAGACCATGACTTATATCATGACTAATTTCGGTCCAAATGAACTATTATGACACTACCTGTGCAATGAATAATACAATTAAGTGCAGCTAAGATGGATAACTTACTTAAGGTCTATTGGTAATACGAATCGGACCATCGGATGGGTGGGTGTGGCATAGTCAAATATCGCGTATAGCACGTAATGAGTTTATAGTTATATATTATTAACTTAAAAATACTGTCATCTCAATGTTCAGAGGCTCTCTTTTATGGAAAATGTATTTATATGAGCAAAAGTAGGCAATTTAATATTGTATTTTACGTGCAAATGATCTCGGCATTGGATATTATTGAGCTATTGCATTGTAATTATCTTGCTGTATGTCAAGATGCAACAAGCGTTACATTTTCGTATTCATTGGGTATTGCATACAGTGCACTGGCCATCATCATTATGCTATGTAATGGAGGCTGACATATTCGTCTTCTTCCAGTCAACCCGGTCCATTGATTGATAGTACTATTACATGCACACCTGTAACCTGATGAATATGCAACTTTCTATTTTGAAAATACAGTTGTCGTCAGTACTGATAATAGCAAAGATAATTACAAACATTCCTGAAATACATACTAGAAAATGACATATATGTTTGTTAACATTTTACTGCTCTTTGTCTCAATTTTCACCGCATGTACTTCTCTAAGTATTAATCCGCCAAACTTTATATCTTCGTGTATCATCAGTCTTTCGTCCTAATACCCGTCAACAGATAATGAAATATACTTCCCATTATCTACTTATTCTAAGTAAACATAATTGCAAATAAGAGAACTATTCTAGTTGTGGTATGCATTTCCGCTAGTATGTGAGAAGGCACTTCACGCAAATCAAGACTGTGAATCAAATTATGAAAAATACAAATTTTAACAAAATTACAAACTGATCAGTTAAGATATGCGAGCAGCTATATAATTTACATGATGATAATTTGTAGAGTTCTGGTGGATGCCATCACTAATTGTTACCGTTAAACGAAGTTTAACGCAACATGCTTAATTACGATGAATATGACATGTATTATTAACACTACTACTACTACTACTACTACTACTATTACTATCACTAACATTTCCTTATAATGCACAGGGACAAGAGTGATTATTTTGAGTCGTCAATAAGGAAACCTTGAACTTTCGTTCCCAATCGTGAAGTAGCGGATTTGCCTTCCTCATCATCCGGTACATATATATTGCTTTCAGGCTTCAGTGACACAAGCCATTTGATTTGCATACCAGGCTAAGTTCGCCTCCCAGATTGCCGTTACAGGTATGTTGATAAGGTTTCATGAAAGTTCTTATTAATTCAAGAAGCATGAATTTGGAACCATATTTATTTATTTATTTATTGCTTGTCATCATAATTGGTCAAGTGTTTTAATTATTTGATGTGAAACGCCATCTGTTGTTGCCCATGTTGTACAAATTACCCGACTGCTATATTACCGACATCTTCGTATTTTCTTCTTTTATTTTCTTCTTTCATTTTCCCTTTTTAAAGAAAGCAAACGTGTTGATGAAATAATATTGTGACCTTACAACTAATACAACTCTGCCCATAGAAACAAACAATGTTCTCCCTTTGACACCGTGGAAGTAGCTTTTATTGTTTGGTTTCTTTTTCTTTGCTTTTTTCTTAAATACGAACAACTAAACAAACAAGTTCATTAGGGGAGAGTAAGTAAGTTCCGTTTATTTGGTACGTTCATTTCAAATTAAGACTGAGTAATGGTATTAATGTAGACGGAGAAGGAAGTTGCATATCGGGTAAATTGCATTTTTAATTTTTAGAACATAAGTCGCCAATAAGAATGTGTGTATAGCCATATAGAGTGCAAGGTGGTCTTTTGTAAGGGGTGTGGAATTATTCAAGCAACATACCTGCTTGAACTCTATTTTTTAAATAAACGTTATTTCCACTTGGAACAGAACCAAGTGGAAGGTGAAGACAGACGGTTACAATCGTAAAGTGTGCTGCTAGGTTAGCAAACCACGACCCGCATCCCACTATTAATATTCTTTTCACCGACATCGGATTATTCAAGCAACATGTCTGCTTGAACTCTGATTTCATTTCATAAAAGTAAACGTTTTGTTCATGTCGAACGGCATCAGGAAGAAGGTGAAGACAGGTGGTTACAATCGCAAGTTGTGCCGTTAGGCCCCATAGCCTAAACTCATATTCCACTCTTAATGTTCTCCTCACCGTCTTTATTCCAGGCGTTAACGATTCGGAAGTTTGTTTGGTCATTTGAAGGGGTGATTGGCTCAGTATTTACCATTATGGTTCTTCTAAATATAGTAATCAATAAAATTCAGACATAGGGCTATTTGGAAATAAGTGTTTCATAAAATATTTATTTCCATGTATTTCTCTTAACTTTTATTTCAACAATACAACGATTTTAATGCAATAACATCTTAGCCAGGGACTATGAAAAGGATTGGAATAAAGAAACTGTTTGAATCTACTTTGATCCAAAACCACGCGTTAATGGCCTAATCCATACCGGGCTCCTCACTTGTCATACTCTTTGAACATGTATCTGCCTTAAAGCTGTTTTGACCCCTGGGTCATCAAAATCTTAGTCGAGATCGTCTCTGCGGATTTTAATTGGACCCTACCTTACATCTCTTCATGTAGATTCAAATCCAATCAAAGACGAAGGCAACATAACCAGGCTCTATATGGAGGCTCAGATGCACTTCAATGTGGCGTCGTTATATATATATATATATATATATATATATATATATATATATATATATATATATATATATGTGTGTGTGTGTGTGTGTGTGTGTGTGTGTGTGTGTGATTTGTTCTTACGCATGTAGGGGGATGCAAGTTATTGTCAGATATAAGCTGAATGAAAACACAGGGTTCTGTATTACTAACGTGTTTGATGAGATTGTAAAATTAAATGTGCATGCACCATCCTACTCTTTACGACATCGATAGAATCGAAAGGAAGACAGAGAATGAAAAGACAGAATTCGCTAGGTCAGTCGTGCAAATGTTACAATGTCAAAGTAGATGGGTACATAATTAAAACAAAGACTAACGTTGTGCTTGATGCTTGCCACTTTCGTGACTTTGTATTGAAATAAATGAAATGTATTGAACCAAATATTTGCTATGCGTATACAGGATAACATAACTATTTAGACAAAGTCTAAAGAGTAAACATGCAAGCAAATTGAACAATGAGACATACGGTAAAATACAGAAATATTTTGAGGCTGCAACCGCCATAAACAGAAATACAGCAAATAGAGCTTTCTGCATTTCTGACAGCCACAAAATGAGGGTGGGGCAAAGACAAAAATGTCCAGCATCAACGAAAAGAAAAATAAATGGTGATAAATATTAAACCGATGAAATACTGTATTGCCGGGGCAGTACAGCACCCTCGTTTGCTCCGGTAGTGGGGCAGTAGAGCACCATCGTATGCCCAGGTAGTTACGATATATCCAGCCTGTTTGAAGGATGGGGAAGAAAACTTTAAAAAGGATTAGCGTACTTCATGAATGCGCTGTTGGTCTTCCGGAGTTGTTACAGTACCCTCATATGCTCTTAGCGGTCGAAACGGCAGGCAGATACCGATTAGTCCAGGTCGAGTGTATGCAATCCCAACAAGTACGGTTGATGACCAGGGATCTAGGTCTGAGAAACCCACGAGACTTGAAAGAGACAGTAACACACACAGCAGAATGGCTCTCTTGAAAAAAAAATTACTGAAGTATTACAAAGCCGAGACCCTTTTGCCTAACCTAATGTATTTCTTAAATGAAGCTGATCTCCAGCGGCCTATTTCCCTTATTTGGTTGTCACTGAAACCTTGTCTAGCTGCCTCAGTGGCGGCTCCAATTCTGAAACTATGGGACTTAAATTGGTAAGAGTTCAAGCCACAAAAGCAAAGTGCTCTTCTAAGTTCCGTATTAAATTCTACTCTAGAAACTGGTTGCCCATTTCGGTTCATGAAACGTTTTCCTGGAGTATTACCCCTGAGGGTCAGGTATGCTTGTAAATGAAGTATCGAACATATAGCAGGATTTTGTTGGGCAGCAACCTGCAAAATATATGATTGTCCTGTGCCGTGTTTGAAGTGTCGAAAAGTGATTGTAAGACGCTTGTGGGAAAAAGTGACTTGAGATAATTGTATCAAATTATCGTTCTGCTGTGCAGTCGCTTGCACTGTAATCTCTCCTATTCTGAGAAAGGCATGGAAAGCCAATGTAAACATGGCCGAATACATGGTAAGCATAAAATGGTTTGAGACGGTATGCATCATCGATACTGTAAGCTTATCCAGTACAACTTTGTCAATTGGCAAACGAACATCATGAGATTTACTTTTGTGGTAGAATTCTAGAAGCATCAGAAAGTCGTCCAAAATATGTGTCATGTGTGTTATAGATAACTTTGTGTTCGCTATCCATTGAAGGGAATTGCTAAATGTCTCAAATATCTGGCAACTGGACCTACAAACTATTACCAACCGCGACAGTTCACCCATATTTACGAAATTCTTCACTCGTGCCTTGCAGATGCTTGCTGTCAGAATGATCTTGTTTTACGCTGATAATCATTTCTGGAAATCGCATTTATGGTCACGTGCTACTTAATTTTCGAGCACAAAGGTTAAACGTGACTGCTTTCAGTCAGAAATACAGATCATAAAACACTTTTAACGCTTTTAGAATCATAAACCAATATTGAGTCATTATTAATATTTGTTTTAATTATCTAGATTAAGTCAGTAATATACCTGGCGCCTGGAGATAATTGCCTTCTACCAACTCTAACCCCCACCCTCGAGTCTCCAATGCCTTGAACAAGTACATTTAATCAGGTGGCTTATTTTCTTAATTTTGATCCTTGTTTTATTTTTTTCTTTAAAAATGATTATTTCTTTTTAAAAAATTGATCTATAGGAACTATGTCTCGAGCCCTTATCCTTCTATATCTACTTGGAGCATGCGCAGCCAACCACCAGGTCTTTATTCATAACCATTGTCATCAGACGATATGGGTAGGAATTCTCGGAAAACCCCATCCTATTCCAGAAAGGGGTATGTATTGTCTAAAGAACACTTACTGGCTGACTTCATTGACTCTCTGAAAGTGATTACACCAGATTTACATTACTAATATGCATTACAAAAGCAAGATATAAAAGGAAAAATGCACTGAATCATAACAAGCAAGCAATTATGCTGCATTAAAGACATTTATATGTATAACATTTATAAATAACTACAGTGCCCTTAATATGTAAAAAAAGGAGAAGAAAAATCATAATGTTCGGTGGTGTAGAGAAGTACATACATTTCTTGTAAGTAATAAATCTAATAATTCAGGGGTTGAAAGCACAGTATGTATGTATGTATGTATGTATGTATGCACGCGCGCACGTATTTAGGTATATATGTATATGACATGTTGGCCAGTTTTAAAAATACAAAATAAGAACAAAGAAAGTCAGCATGGTGCTTTCCGTAGTAATGATATCTATTCACAGTGTGTAGTTATATTTTGTAAATGTCAAAACCAAACATTAGCCATAGATGCGCTGTATATTCCTAGTCAATTATTTATACATAATGACGACCTTACAAAGACAGTATCCTTTTATTCAATAGGTGGATTTGAGTTGCGATCATGGCAGTCTCATACAATCACCGTAGCGAACCACTGGTCCGGTAGAGTTTGGGGAAGAACCCACTGTGGGGGCTCTCGTTGTGAGACTGGGGACTGTGGAGGGGGAAAGATTCAGTGCAACGGGGCTGGAGGAATTCCCCCGGCTACTCTTGCCGAGATAACATTTGACGCCGGCTCCTCTCATAACCAGGATTTTTATGACATCAGCTTGGTAGACGGATACAACGTTCAAATGTCAATGGCTCCTCGCCAAGGTACTTTCAACCCAGGAGGCGGCCGTTATTACTGTACCAGAGCTGGGTGCAATGCAGACCTGAACAAAATTTGTCCAGGTGAACTCCAGGTTCACGGCACTGGAGGCGTGGTAGCTTGCATGAGCGCGTGTATGAAGTTCAACCGAGACGACTACTGTTGTAGAGGCGCTCATGGAACACCACAAACTTGCCCACCCTCCAGCTACTCAAGAACTTTCAAACAAGCATGCCCGGATGCTTACAGTTACGCATACGATGACCAATCGAGTACGTTCACATGCAATGGCTATGGTGCAGGCACGACCTCCTACGACATCAGTTTCTGCTGATGATCTCTTAATACAGTGTCATTAACTATCAGAAGTAAAGATATATCTAGGTTAATAGCGATCAGATCAAATTTATTGTCTTTACCCCAGTCTAAGACAAAATCTACTATCGCTTCAAATTGCATGACACACGGGAAATCCTTCTGAATTCTTCCGCCACAACTATTCGTGGCACTGAATTATATACATCCACAATGATCTGTCATAAAACGGAACGAACTCTGAGCTTTGAATGCATTTTTCAAGAATTTTAAAAATTAGGTTACCAGCAGAAAGGCGATAAAGTTAAGGACCGACCATTTAATTTTTGGGAGGATTCCTTTTAGAAAAACAAAATTAAGGTTAAACATAGGTTGCAATAAATCTCCATTATGCAGCTAAACGGAAACAAAATATATCCCGGCTCGAAAGAATATCACAGCGCCCATTCCTCATACCACCGCTAAAATGCTTGAAAAAAAATCTCTATTGTATGAATTGAAAAATGTTTTTGTGTTTTTATTATAATTTATTAGCTTCAGATTGGAAAAAAAATAATATCCCGGCTAAAAAGATAATCAGTCCCCACCCACTACTTCAACAATTAATTAAATGGTCAGTCCATTCAAATCTTATAATGCTATCTCTTCTATAAAGAACCGAAAATTATTACCAGTTTATGAATTTTTTGTTTCAATTTCATGTGAATTCGGAGATAGTAAGCACGACAGATATGTTGAGGATAGGGTCTCACCATCTAACGCAGTGGCAATAATTACGATCTTGAAATACCACGAGTAAATACTGTGTCATTTACGACGTTTTTGTCTGAATTCAGTATAATGCCAATCAAAGACTGGAATGACATACCACAGAATATATAAAGTATTGCAAACAAATAGATTAAACACAGCAGTAAAGTCACACTTTACCGGATAGCCCGAAATTGCGGGTGGACATGTCCCTATTATTGATTTTAGGAAATTGATTTAAAAATAATATGAAAATTACTTTAAAAAATCAAAAAATGAATTAGTGACAAATATTCCAACTCAATGAGCGTTCACCCATAGGTTTTTCCATATGGTTCAATCGTGTGTTTTACTTGATTTGATTGGCATTGAATTAAGTATGTTGTTTGTGTGGTTTATAATCTCTTAAGTATGCCATCATAGTGATCTGTGCTTTTATTTTACTTATTTTCTTTTATTTTCATCTTAATTGCTCCCCTTAATTATTGACATCTCATGTACTGTAATTCTTACCCATATATATATATATATATATATATATATATATATATATATATATATATATATATATATATATATATATATCTTTATGTGTGTGTGTGTGTGTGTGTGTGTGTGTGTGTGTTACAGCGCAACTGTCATTACGGCGACAGTTCATTGTCACTGGGTAGTCATTATGTGGACAGCAGCATTAGGGTTACAAAATTTGTGTCACCCTACTATTTGCTATCATTGTGTACATTGCCTTGCTGACTGATTCACACAGAGCTTCATACAGGTATTATACATTACCGAATACTTGTATTTACAAATTTTAATGCAAGATATGCACGTGTTTATTAAAAATTGTTATGCAAAAATTTAACCGTGTGTTAAGGTTGTGTTTTCTCCAACTGTCAGCGAGTAATCATCAAGGCGACATTTCCAAAATGCTTCCTATTTTTCAAAGTTAATAAATATTTTTAGGCAATGTATCCCAAAGGCGTGGTACGCGTACCAACGGCGGTACGCGAAAGGGTTTAAACGGGTACGTGACAGAAAATAAATCACAAAAAATTCACACAAAATATATAACACTACGTCACTGGGAAAAGGGGTACGCCGATAAGACCTATGTCCCAAAAGATATGCGCGAATTTTCTAAGTTTGACAAACATTGTTTTAAGGTGATATATTTAATTGATCTGAAATAGCAATACACACCTTTTTATTGCTTTTCTCTCAGATAAAATTCATTGTGAAAACAGAATACGCGCAGCTTTTCGAAACGGAGTAGAAGACATCGACCTGTACTTAATAATAGTCAGTGTTATCTTAAAATTGGATTTTGTACAGAATACTTAAACTAAACAAATTTAATAAATAAGTCAAAAAATAAAACATAAAAAGACCTTACAGAAGAGTATATAAACTGTTTATATATCTATGAGTTAATATCTGATAGATTTTATTGAACTTTAGCACATATGATATATTTGTTTAATTTCCTTCTTAACTTCTAGAATTGCCCGTGTATCTCTTTCCGTAAAATGTGTATCCGTTTACATCTATGACCTTAGAAAATATCAAGAATATTTTTCAGAGAATGCTGGTCATCGTTAATGATAAGTATCGCTATAAATCTTTATAAGCGTAATTGCCCGTCCTAGGACGGGAGTCATAAAAGACAGTTTAAACATAAAATAAAAGAGCAAAAAAATGGGATGTTCGAGTTGAAAAGAAAGTTTGAAGATAAAAATTAAAATAAAAAAAAAAATGGTTTGCCGCGAGTTTCGAACTCGCGATCTCTTGTTTGGCAAGAGGGACGGGACACACAGAAAGAAAGAGAAATGTCGGTGTGGGTGTTGTGTGTGTGTATATGTATATGTATATATATATATATATATATATATATAATAAAATGTTAGTTGTGCAAGAATAATCTCTTGCTATCGCGTATTTTACTCATGTGATCGTTGACATGTACGAATTGCTCTTGAAATTCGGTGCAAGGCGACATCTTGTTTCATTATCTCAATAGCCAGCATCCATTTTGCATATTATTCTACACTAGAGTTTTCGTACTTTGATTCACGACACCGCCTCAAACTGGAAGCAAAACTGAAGCCCTCATAATTTTTTTCGATGTGATAAAAAGCTATTTCGTCCAGGTCATATGCAAATAGGAGGTATCTCAACAAAATTTTTCTTTCTAACGCTTGGATGAAACAAACTTTTATAACTTAAGAGATAACACAGTACAAGAAAGTTCACTTACACTATGATATATGATACAATGACATAGCCAAACAAAGTAAACAAAATACATACATACTTTAAAAAAAAATCATACATTCAAAGTACAAACTACCAGGATACATTGATATTTTACATATCATTCAGTATTTGCTTACATTTATTTTACTATCGTTGATATGAAATTGCCAGCACCATAACTATCTGTATCTCCATCTACAAGTTAACTTAGTAATCAATCTGTATTTCATCAATGTATTTAGATGGTATTCCCTCGGTTGATATGTTCACTGCTTTGCATCATCTGAATGTGCAAAGTAGCTTAGGGGCAGTAACTCTGCAAAATGTATCAAAATCGTGCTTAATTTAGCAATATATCCAAGATCACGCTAAATTGCAAATTCATTGTAAATTTGGTTGGAATTATTAAAAATGTAATTGTTTAAATATTCACGATGTATTGATGTATTTTAGGTCCGTGATGATAATATTTATGTATAAAATGATACAAAATCATCGCGCTGATCGGACATCCCATAAATAAATCTTCATAGTATTTTATTATTATAATAAAAAAATGGGTCTGTCTGAGTATTTTATGTGTAAGCCAGTTATACGTCGATCATGACCCATTACTGAAAACAGCATGCTAATCTCTAAGTGATTTTCAACCGTTTTAAGAAGGAGCCTTACAGATAATTGGATTAAATTTAAAACAAAGAAAAAAAAATAAAATAAAAAAAATGGTTACCGCCTACACCGTTCGAAAGTTATTAGGTTGTAAGAAATTAGAGGATCAAAACTCTCTAAATGATCAAAATATGCCAATGGCTGAATCGGTGATCTTGTAAAGATGAAACTTGAAGGCATATTTCCAGTAACCTGGGGATGACAAAATGCAAAGGAGAGACATGCACACGTAATGTATAGAAGGCATTTCATTATAAATCAAGCTTGAGGCATATTTTGTTTACAGGACAACACATGCTTTCGACCAATTCAGTTCTAAAGAAAAATGTATATTTTCGATAATACTATGATCTGTTTGACACTGTGCATACCTGCCTGCTTGTCTGTATGTCTTTATAGAACCTCACTCTTTTAGTTGATACTGCATGTATACTTAAATTACTTTGCGAGATCTGTTAAACTTTTGGAAGTATTTACACGTGTCCATTGGGAAGATTGTATTGCTCAGATGTGTGATTGTTTCCGCAGTTTATCAGTAACTATATAAAAAGAAGTAAATGCGAATATTTAAAGAATACTAAGTCTCAAATAATATGAATACTTTTATCTAATGTGCAGGCGGACATAATGAAGAATTAATATTGATGTATGTATCAGAATCACATGTGATTATATTCAAAATTGTCAAGTCTATTTGCAATGGTTGAAACTGAGTGCACTTTATTTGTTAATCGTATCGGACTACTCGATCTTGCCGACCATTACCGTATTGTCTGCACTTTTGAGGTTAGCGCATATCATGGAACCTTGTTAATACTGCTTTAAGGAGTGTTTTAAGTTGTTACAACTTCCTCTGGGATTCAGTACCATGCATATCCTTGAATATATGCATGTTTTGTGAGTGAAACGGGACAAATAATGAATACAAAGGGATTATTCTATAATAGATATGATTCAAATTAATCATTTTTTTTGTCGAAATGTAGTATATAGCATGTAAAATATCTTCAATATTCTTTGATATAAAAAGTCTCATATGCTGCATCTTGCACGAATTACCAATCATTTCAATTAACGACGTTTATACTTTCCATATTTCCCTCTTTTATACCTCAACCAGTACTGATTGCTACTTTAAACAATTAGAGTCTCACTAAATGTACTGTAAACGTATTGGTAATCTACGGCGTACATAAATTATCTGAAATCTGAGTTTTGCTACCAAAAATTGTTTAGGATGAAGCAAACGGTGTGTACATTGTATGTTTAACAAAATGTAAACATCATGGTCCACCTGCATGGGCCTAAAGAGTACCATATGTACATGTGCCTGGCACTTTAATAATAGTAACATACATTTTGAATATGAAGATTATATGCATATGGTGCACCGACCCTTTGGCCCCTTGCTGGGGCAGCAGACTTCAACAGGTTTTGTCTCGGTTGGATGACCTCCATTTTTACAAATACGATAATTTCAAAATGGTCGGTAGAGATAATAGAGAATATATTATTGAACCACTGTGTAAATAAAAACGTCACTCTTTTTCAATAAACTAGACGTAACAGACATAATAGCTTGCCTTAATACACAAAACACTGAAATACGCATTGGTATGAAGATGACGCAATTTTTGCTCTACCAGCACTGTACTTTACCCGATAGGGGAGCTGCAAAAGATATATGTGCGATATTTGGACTCTTGAGAAGCGAATATCTTTTAAATATTTGTATGTATGCATATTGATACATAATACACGATAATTTAAGAACAAATATCAATGTATTTCATTATGAAAAGATTAGACAAAAATATGAACCTATTTTCACCGAAACAAACGTGAAACTAGGCCTTCAACATAATATACTTTTTTTAAAAAGCCCTATCCAGATATAGCTCCACAACTATAAAAGCAATATTTTAGAACATTTGGGGCTTACGTATTGGATAGAGCTCATTATTGCTTTTCAGGTGAGTGGGATAGTTTCTAAACAAAATATTTCTGACTGAAAAAAAAAAAAGAGATGAGAAATCGATCGTGAAACATTAGGTCGCAGTCATTTCTCGACCCAATACACGCTTTGACCCAGTATAAGTTTCTCACAATC